>JARFYF010000046.1:27865883-27883194 GCA_030265395.1 Rhina ancylostomus
CCGATCTGTATTGGTAACGCAGTAGATTCCCTATACACTCAGTTATGATTTAGCAGCTAATTGTATCTAAGCATATTACCAAAGGTTTATCTCCTATTAGTGTATTCTGTTAGTGATTTCAATTTAAGATGTCCTCTGCTAGAATAGCTTGAGTATATGATTGGACATCTGATTTTAAAAAAATCAATTGTAATAAAGCAGAAAATGTTGGAAATGTGCAGCAGGTTGGTCAAGATCTGAAAGAAAAAGATGAGCACTTTTCCTCTTCCAGATGCTGCCTGAGCAGCTGTGCATTTTAACATTTTCTGTTTTTATTTCAGATTTCCAATATTCGTGGTCTTTTTAAATATATACAGTAAGTTGTCTGATCCTCTGCTCATTATATGCTATAACACTCCTTTTAAAAGAAAGTATTATTCTAACAAAGTGAAGATGTGATATTGTGAAATAAAAATAAAGATGTGATCCAATGATTAAAGTACTAATAGTCTTGGGTCACTTGCTGGTTGTTTGGCCAAGGAAAATTGGTATACAAAGTACCATCTCTCAGGCAATGGGCATTTTAAGATTGGTTTGTACTAAAAACAAATTTATTGTTGTAGATTTCATCACACTTCACTGTTGAGTAAAGTGTAATTTATTCTTGTATCCAATCACAACTTAAAGAAAGGCAATCTGTTGGTTGATCAATTAACATTATTGCCATTTCTTGTTGGCTTTTTTAAGAATTGGAAATTTACAAGTTGTTACCAACCTAAAAATGAGCTTCCCTCAACAAAGTAGCCTGTAGTTGACCTCTTGATGTGCCAATGCATAGACAATTAAACATTGTGACCTTTGGATACATATTTAAGGGTTTTTTGGTTGTGCAATTCATTGTTGTTGTTTACTTTCAGCCCAGATGACTGGCAATTCTACTTATCCTACTTTGATTCCCTCTTCCATTTGATTGATGCTGCTTGGACTCCACCCACAGAGGCAGAAGAGTAAGTTGTATGATTTTTTAAAAATATTTTTGTCAACTAATTGTGATTTCTATCTACAGAACCTCAAGAGGATGGAATTAGAGGATCTATTTTCTGTAGCAAGGAAGCCAATGCATTTAAGCATTAATGTATCTACAATTGTGGAATTATATATTTTGGAATAAAGCAGATTCCCATGAAGTTTTAGGATTGTATAAAATAATAGTGGATTTTGTGCATCTATACATTTACAAGAATATAATACAGTAAAACTTTGATATTCTGCTGTCACATTCTTCACAACTCCCAACGGTTTGGCATCTGGCTCGCAGGATCCCAGTTCCTGAGATTTAAGCTCTCTAAGCCCCAGTTACCACACAACCAAAATTTACCATGGTACCAGTTCCTGCACTCACTTTAAACTCTTTGGAGCCCTGGTTCAGTTAACCCCTGTAAAGTTAGCAGGTTCACTAAGAAATTTATTATACTGCTGTTTAACATCTGAAAAAAAAGAATTAAAAGTGTTCCTGGCTATTAACAGGAGTAATATCCAATAGTCTGAAGAAAGGTCTTGACCCAAAACATTGACTGCCTGCTTTTTTTCACGGATGCTGCCTGGCCTGCTGAGTTTCTCCAGCATCATAGTGTTTTTCATCTAGATTCCAGCATCTGCAGTCCTTTATTTCTCTAGTCTGGAAAATCTGCCTGTTACCACCACAAAAATCCTGACTTCAGTGCTGGATTATCACAGATTTATTGTATTGCTCAAAACAAAGTCACGTTAATGATTTTGTCACAACTATTCTTTCCCTGTTTGATATATGTACACAAAACCTATTACTTGATTATAATTTTCTTTAAATTAGCAAGAATTAAACATTTTAAAATGATTGAAGCACTAAAGAATAATTAAACAACATTTAAAAAGCTAGTAGATGAATAAAGATAACTTTCCTCCTCATCTCCAGGCTGGCATTCCCATTCAGATGAATGGACACTCTGCACTTAGACCAATTATGACTGGATTAGGATCACAGAAAGGGATTCCCCATGTGAAATACAGTGATGGAACAGTGTGATAGATGCACTTTATTCTGCCAGTCAGTCAATCTGGGGTGTTTTTCATTCAATCACACTTGTCGGACTCCCAAGGAGCTGGGGTTAGCACCACATTCACCTCAATACTGTAACTATGGAGATACAACAATACATTCTTGTTGATGATTCCTTAACACAGCCAAAAATAATACACTGCACAATGTCAAAAATCACTGATAGTTGCACCACTACTGTAAATTTTATTCTATTGGTCAACTTATGCATGGAAGAAACAAATTTGCACATTTTAATTTTTCACCTTGGGTCAAAAATGTTGTTTGAGATCAATGTTGTATGGGGTTTGATCCATTTTGACCCTATTGTGATCATTATCCCAGTATCCATCCTTGCTGAGCTCATCTCAACTAGAAAGGACATGAAAAATCATTGAAATCTACAATGTAATTTTCATTGCTGAAGACATGCTTGTTCAGGTATCCATTTGATAATGTCATCATTTTCCTGCCTTGATATGAATATAATTCAGAGCTAGTAATTAGCTAAATAGCAGCATGTATAATACATGTTACAATCAGTATAATTGTGTTAGCATTGTCAGCAAACCTGTAACTTCACAATGGGCGTATCTTCTTAATTGTGAGACTTCAAAGTTTTCTACTTTGTTGGATGTCCATGTGCCATTGGAGATCTCTGTCAATATGCACCATAGCTGACTAAAAGGTGAATGGGTCCTTGTGGTTGTCTCATTTTCTCCCCTTGCCTTAGGGGAGTGTCTTCTGACAAAACACTCGGAGCTAGTAAAGAACATAAGCAATTGTAACCAAGGCCTTGTTTCTCACACTTTTAGTCTTTGAACTGTAACATGTTCCCCCGTAAATATTTTAAAACACATAGATGTATTTAACTTGTCTGTTTATTGATCACATTTGCCTTTTTAATGTGTCACCCACTTGTTGGTCAAGATTAGTCAGCAGTAATAATTTTGCCTTGTCAATGCTACTCCATCTAGACCATTTGTTTGACGAGTCCATCCAGATGTGACCATTTTCAGTTTCTGCTACATCCAGATCTAATGTGACATTCACCAGTCAATCTGATTCATCATTTGACTGGTTCCTCTGAATCAGAATCCATATCAATACATGTTGTGGAGTTTTATCATACAACAGAGAAGAGTTCTGATCGTTTCACTTCAAATATCAGTGAGAATTATACATTGGATGTCCTAAGCTGCGTAATATTTTTGCAAATATCCCTTTGTGTTTAGTGCCAGTTCATTATTGAGTCTGCTGATCTGTTTGGTGTCAACCATGAGCAAAGACCCCTGTGGAATCGGTGGTCAGGTATATGAAGTGCAGGCTGTTAGTTTTTTTTTGTGTGGTAAAAATATAGGGGTAGAATAAAAGTCCTTTTCTCTCTGCATAGCTCTCTGGAGGGTCCGGTCACCTGCCTTGTACAGGAGGCCATAAACTTTGTGGAGGAGAGAATTTTGAATGAGGAACCAAAGGGCTCCCGCCGTCTGAGGGGACCATACCTGGCTAAACTTGAATTAATAAGACGGCTGAGAGAAAGGGGTACCAACGATGAACACAAACTTGGTGAGTGGTTAATAGATTACTGGGTGTAAATTTATCCTTTTGTCAACATATCAACTATCTAAAATTACCATAAAGAGTGAAGAACAAATTTCATTACAGCGTTCTTGAAGCATGTTATAATCCATGTTAACATCTGGGTAGGAGAGGTTTGAGGTTATCTATGATGTCTTACAAGGTCAAAGAGTCTCCCAATATTAAATATGGATTTGAAGACAATTTAGCTAAGTAGAAGAAGCTTTTGAATAGTTATGAAATGTTCTTCTGGAGGATGGGCCAGTGTTCAGAAAGTAAACAAAGAGAATCATGTTGCACATTTCATGATGTCAGTTCATATAAAGTGCTTCACATATTTTGAAATGTAATCGCTGTTGTAGGCATTCATGCAGCAATGTCCAAGGAAAGCAGTGAGATTCCTTAACGTACTCAGAAGAAAAAAAGCAGAAATCTGAAATAACAAAACAAATAACCTCCAGCATTTTGTGTGTGTGTTGCTCCAGATTCCAGCATCTGCAGAGGGTTAATGTAGGGAGGGTCCTTCCCCAAGATGTGGAGTCTAGAACCTAAAACCAGGCTGTCAGTATTTAGTTGGTCAGGTGGCATCTGTGGTGACAGAAACAGTCAATATTTCAAATGAATTGATCTTTCATCAGGAATGATAAAAGGTAATCTTTGTGAAAGATTAACTTGTGTTATCTTTCAGTGTGTGCCACCAAGCTAGAGTATTTTCAGCAGTTTCTGTTTTAAATTAACATGTTACACTGACGAGGGTACCAGGAGAGCTCAGTTTGAAACAGCATCAAAAAAGTGACAGTGCTGGCAATGTGGCACCCTCTTAGAAGTCACTGAAGTAAGGTGTGAATTCTCAACACTCTACCTCCTAAAGTAACTGAAAAATAGGAGAGCCTCATAAACATCTTATTGATTGTGTGGTTGTGCTTTTCTGAGTTTGTGACTGAATTTTATTGTAAGATAATTCAGTTTATCCTGTAAGTCACTGACCTGCTCAAATCAGAGACTGGACCATAATCTCTACTGAGTTAGCTGACTGCAGTACAGTGGCTGTGGAATATATTCACTTGTCCTTTTCACAAGATATGTAATTCAGTTTTCTTTTTTCTTGAAAGATAGTAGGTGACCAAATGTCAAGGACATATTATGGTTCCTTCCATTGACCTTCTGCACACCCAGCACGTGACCATTAACTAAAGATGTCATTAATTTTGTAAAACTGGGATTAATCAGTTCACATGAGGTTCCCCACTCTTAAAATCTAAAAAAAAATTGCCTCAAGCTCATTATTATGGTAGAGATTTATTGTATCATTCGCAGTTTTGGAGGTGAAGCACTATCTCATTACTGAAGTCTTTTGAGTCTTAAATATGTGCAAATATCCTAGACTAAAGTTAAACTACAGTCTTTGAACTAGGATAACTGAACCAGGTGTTTCAACTTCAGCCTTCAGATTTTGCACACTGTAAAAGTTTACTAGTTCAGAAAACTAGGCATCAACAATGGTAATATTAAATCCAATGCTTGCTTATCTACAAGTTTCCTTATTTAGTGTTTGTCATCCTCACTGCTAGGGATACCAGAGGAGCTGATGTTCCAGTACTTTGAGAGGTTTGGGGATAAACCTTGCTGTTATTCTGACCTGAGAATCTTTGTCGATCTTCTATCACCGGAACGGCATACACAGGTGAGACCGGGAGACTGGCAGAGTCTCCATTCGCTCAGATGTGCTACAGTGAGGTGAATGGGTAAGTGCACCCAGTGGCCTCAGCATTCAGTCAGTTGATAAATTGGTTGTCACTTTGTACATTCATTAACAATAGTCATTTTAATAGACAAAGAGAGCTGATTATTTCCTCCATCAAAGAGATTTCAGAAATTATGTAGCCTTAAAATCATAAGCAAGCTGGTAAAAGCAAATTTAGGAACACTTGTTAACTCAGTGTGGCATTCACTTGGAAGACCATGGATGCAGGATCAATTCAGATGAGTAAAATGGTAAAATGCTATTTAGATTTTCCTAAAGAAACTGAAAAAGATCAGTGAAGACAATTGCGATATCAGAATGGGGATAACTACCTGTTCTTCTATATCAAACCAATGCAGCATTACCACGAAGGGTGATAACAGTGCAATTAAAATGAAGTGTATTTCTTCCTATTATGTTTACTGGAACTATCGAACACACACCACCATAATTTGACCTGCCAAATTTGAAATATCTAGTGATGCAATAATGAGCTGATCATAAGAGTAGGTGTTGCTGCTGTTTGGACCCTTTTAAACTGTGATAATTTGCTTGGTGTTTTTCTAATCTGGTACTGTTTGAAGTTTTTGTTCTTTTATATGTGGAATGTCAAATATTACATAAGAAGACATAACTAGTTCTAAATTGTTATTTATGCATGAAGCTGGTAAATGTCACTCAAACCCTGAAGAACTTTGATTTCTTAGAAATAATCTGTTTGTTACATAAGTGATTTTTTTATAAGTTTATTTTTGCCTGACAAGTAAGATCTGTTGGTGTTATAGAATGGGACAATTTCCTTTTCAACCACTCGCTGGTGGTAATAACTGTTTTGGTGAGATGTGTCTTAATTTTGCAAAGTTTCATATTAATGCCTTTTTGTTTTCCAATTTTTTTTTGTAACCTCACATTTTATTTGTATTATTTTCAGTATGAACTTTAGTTCCCATTCCTAACTTCTGTTCCCTTTCTACTTTTGCGACCCTCCCCTGCTCTACATTCCATTTGTTTGCCATTTCAGTACCATTTATTATCTCACTCTTCCCAACCATCTCGCACTCACCATTTCTTCCTTTAGCTTCTCTTTCTCCTACTGGCCACACCTAGCTGGAATTCCCCCTTGAAGCTCACGGCTATCTTCTGTTTCGCACTATTCACCAATGACCTTCCTCATTATTTTGCCCTGTACTGCATCTCTAAAAGCAGTAGCTTCAACATCCCGTCCTTTTCTTTTAGCTGTTTGCTCTTATTATACAGATTGAAGTTGTTTATCTTTACTGTATGTTTCCGTCCTCCACAAATATTTCAGCATTTGCTCGTACTGCCATTTTTAGCTATGCTCATGTTCCTTTTTTTTAGAAAGGAGTAGCCATTTGTTACAGTAGATACTGTTTCTTCTCCGTACTTGGCTTATTAGGAAAACAAATTGGGGATCTACATCACTGCTTATAACCATCTTTGATACCAGTCCTTTTATCCCTGTGCTGAAAAGTGACCTGCCTAATCATAGACAAATGGTACCTGGAATATGAACCATCTTGGTGTCCTTTGTGTTCGTATTTTAATGTATAACAATGTGATGTGTATAACATCTTTACTATATTTTACTTCAAGTATAGCAATTGCTTTTTTTTTTACTTGCAGTTCATCAATAAACTGATGGAAGTAGTACCTCTGTCAGTATCAACGGAGGGTGACCTTGCATTACCAGCTGATGTTAAAGCTATGCAGAGGCACATGTTTGTCATCCAGTTTGCCAGATTGTTAGGTCTTCATGAGACCTTAGACCAGACACAGAAACTCAGTCTCGTTCAGGAGCTTATGCAGAGATACAAGCATGCCCTGGAGTTTGGTGAGCTCACTTTTTTTTAAATCTGTTTTTGTTTTGTTAGGACATTCTGTTGCATGATGTTGCCTCCTATACAGTATGTATACTTTAGAGACTTTGTCTATACACAGAGATTTTTAAATTGAAAGACAATGGGTTCCTTTGGGTAAATGTCAAGCCCACATTTGGTGTCAAAACAGTAGTGCTGCTGAAATTTAACTAACTAAAACTATATGTTATACCACAGTGGAACTCATTGAGCTTTGCCCTTCTTATCTGGCATACAACACCCAGTTTTCATTACATATTTAAGTAAGATATTGCATATTTTTTGCTGTTATGTTTTTTCTCTCTCTATATTGGGAGTGCTACATTAGGTTGGATACAGTTATGAAATGCCAGTTGTCCTGGTGAGCACTTGGCATAATGACAAGAGGAAGAGAGCAGTAAAGAGTAACATTGGATTAAAATAGAAAAGAGAGACAAAGGAGAAGTCTTCCAAAACAAAATAAAATGTTATATTTTTATTATCCGCCAGCAACCAATAAAACCTGAAAAAGCGAGTAAACCTCTATTATTGGAGAGAGGCTATTTGCAGTAATTAGCACACTGTAATATGGGTACTTGAATAAAACTTAATTTTCTCTGCCAAATTCCATTTGTATTAAGGGGATATATTTCCAGAGAACTAAGTTGCAAGTTATGGGGAAAAGTTAGGGGACTGGGTGACGGAACAGCTCTTTCAAACAGTTATGACAGGCTGAATGGGCCTCTTCTATGCTGAAGCATTCAGTGACACTGTGTGCAACCCCAGAGCAATTACACACTATTCAAGGCAGAGATCAAAATACCATTTTTACAAAGCTAATGGGAGAGTGGTGTAACTTGCACAGCAACTTACCTGCTCCTTAGCTAGAACTTCTAGATCCTTTGCATATGATTAATGACCTGTGTCTTTAGTCGTGAATAACTTTGACAGGAAAACTTAGGTGTACGCTTCTGTCGATCTTTTAATCGCCATTGAACCAACAATTGTGGTCATTCTTGGTTGTGCCACTTTCAGTTTAACTGTGTTGCCTTACGGCAAACTTCCATCAAAACCTCATTGCCACTCTCAGAATGGTCTGGGAAAAGCAAAAAAAAAATGCAGATGTTGAAAAAACAGATGATGCTGAAAATATTCAACTGCTCATGCAACATCATTGGCAAGCAAAACCAGAGTCAGCATTTCTATGATGACCTGATCTGCTGAATATTTGTGGCATTCTCTGTTTTTATCTCAAATCGGTTTGGATCTTCATATCTTAAGACCTGTTCTGTTCAATAGGAAAGTCGTGCTTAAAAACAGAATTGCAGTTCTCCGATAATTACTGTCTATTCGCTGTGCATCTGCTTCTTGACGTCTGGAGACAATCAGGTCAGTGATTTTTCTCCTCAACAAAACCTGTAACCTTATTAGCTTTTCAGTTCTGAGGGAATTAAGATAGCTGTGTTTGAGTTATCAGTTATCAAGTAGTCTTAAATAAACTCTATAAATGTATTTTCTAAGATCTCTCCTGAAAAGATAACAACACAATTGTAAAACTGTAACATGGGGCTGTGGGGTTGTGTTGCAGATTTCCACAGTGGTGCATTGCACAAGTGCATCTGTGCAGAGCACCACAGAACAAAAAATTTCAGAGTTCATCATCCTCAGAGTTTTTGATCTCTGTTACACCAGCTTAGGGAGAACATAAATTGAGGTCAGTACTCTTCTCACAGCAGGGTTAAATGTAATTGAAAATGTACTTCTATTGTAGAAAAAATAGATTTAAAGTGCCATGTTATCTACTGTATTTGGTAAGAAGACCAGAAAAGTCAGAGAGTAGGAATAAGCAAACAACATAAAGCTTAAACTGATTAATGTGAAAGGAGAAGATAAGTTGGGGTTATTGTATTTGCCTCTACCACTTCCTCTGGCAGCTCATTCGACATAACCACCACCCTCTGTGTGGAAAAACTTGCCCATCCTCTCACCTTAAATGTCAGTCCTCTTGATTTATACACCCGTACCCTAGCAAAAAGTTTGTGTAAAGTTGCAAACAGAAGGAGAGCTGGAGAGAACACAGAGAACGTCTGTAAAAATGTGGAGACTGGGACTGTTCAGGTGACATTATAGCTTTTGGTGCCATTTAAGAGAGTTAAATGATTACACGTTAATTGTAACTGATCTGTCTGGGGAATTGTAAATGGATCTTGAATGGTCAGTTTTCAACAGAGACCTCAGCTTCATCCCCTATGTCCCCATAATTAATGAATTCTAGGCCTGACATAATCTTGAGTTCTTCTGTTGTCTCTGTTGTCATCACCTCATGTCCATTTCTTTAGCCAAGAGTCTACAATCAGGCTACAGACTTTTATTCCTGTCTTCAGAATTGCTGACCAATGAGTGCCCCTCTTCAGAGCTCATGATGTGATCTCCTGAAATTGGAGAAGGCAAACTTGCATTGTGTAACCACTATGCAGAACATCTCCATTCAGTCTTCAAGGACAACCCTCAGCTTCTGGTTGCCTGTCACTGTAATTCTTTATCTCACTCCCACTCTCATTTAATCTTTTGCCAACACTATTCTGTCAGACCCCAGTGTAAGCTGAAGGACCAGTGTCTCGTCTTCTGACTCGGCAAGCTGCAGCCCTCACAGCTCAACACTGAATTCAACAATTTCAGATAACCAGGCTTCATTGTTTGCATCAGAATTGGCCAGTTCTGATGCAAGATAAACTGCCAGTAATACTAGCTTAGTTTTTCTCTTTCCACCTTTTCTGGGTATTTCTAGCATTCTCTTTGATTTCAGATTTCCAGCAACTGCTGTTTTGCGGTTCGCAGTTCCATTATGCTGCACTTTTCCTCTCTAACTGCCTTCCTTCATATTCTTCCATTTATACTCGCCCAGACACATCAGCTAGGACTAACCAGCATTAATTTTCCTCAAATGGTACCGAAAACAATTGTGTCAGCTGGGCAGCCTTGTCTCCACTCTATCACAGACATTCCCTTTGTAACCAATTCAGGGGTTCACTTCCTGGGTAGTAATACTGTGCATTGGCAGCACAATTTATTGGCATCTGACAGCAACATTTTTTTGTATAATATCTAGACCAAAACCATGGACATCCATGCTTTTGGTCTTTGTACAATGCATGGCTCTATACCACTGAACCTCAATTTATTTACCGATCAACTTACATGCATATTCTGAGATTGCACCAGTAATTTTTTCCTAAGCTTCCAGTCTCTCAAAATTCAAGGTAAGTCAGTGTCAAAGTAACCAATGTCTGAACAAGACTACAGATTGATATTTTGAATGGAGGTTTGAATTATGATGATTTTCTTTTGTTGTGGGAGACAGAACATTGGGAAAGATTTAATGAAGTAGAAGATCTATTTACAATGGTTTTGAGCAATTCATTTGACAAAACAAGTACAATGGTTCAGCTATTAACAGTGATGCATCTGATGTACACACTGGATCTGTGAACAGCTCCTACCTCACTCCTTCGTGTCCTGATGTTCCTACAGGTGAGGAAAGACCATTGTGGCAGTCTCTGGCACTGCTGGAGGAGACCCTCTCTAACAGTCCCTCAAGTGCTCAGTTCAAGTTGCTGCTCATTCGAATCTACTGTCTTTTGGGAGCTTTTGAGCCAGTTGTAGACTTGTACACCAGCCTTGATGCCAAGCATGTGCAACATGATACAATTGGGTAGGTATTTATTCAGATTTGATAGGTAAATGTCCCTCCAGCAAATCTTCTTTGGTAATTGTATTTCCAAAGGAGGAGGAAGGAGTAGTGTATTAAAGGACAAATTCAAATATTTTTGTATTCTAAGCATATTTGATATTGCATAGATTGTGCTTTCAAGAGAAAATTGTCTGGGTTAATGTTACCAATGTCTTGTGGCACAAATTGTGATGTACATTTAGCACCCTGACAACATAAAAGATGTGTCATATAGCAAATACATCCATTAATGTGGCACACTGAGCATTTTGGTTTCAGGCTAGCAGATTTTCTCGACTATCAGATGTCATTCTATTAATCCTCCACATTTATAATTCACTTCTTTAGATGATACACAGAATAATATATTTTCCATGAACCCAGTAAGTTTAAAGGGAGCATGGAAAACAGAATCAGGTGAATTTCAAGGGAGCTTGGGAAACAGAACCAGGGCTCCAGTGAGTAGAAGGGAGCATGGAAATCAGCATCCAGTGAGCCAGATGCTGAACCATCTAGATTTCTGAATAGTTGGATAGCATATTATTGGAGTTTTACTACACACGTTGGGTACTTCTGAGCTTAGACACTAAGTTACATGGAATGAAACCTTGGATGAAAAGGCTAGTCTAGATCAATAGAGACTAATTGGTTTATTATTGTCACATGTATCATGATAGAGTGAAAAGCAGATTATTGTTTATTGTATGCAGTATAGTTAGATTTTACATTAAGTTTTGGCAAAACATGAGGCATTTGATTGGAATTAGTTCAAACAGGTTTGAATCTATAATTCTTCTCAGAACTGAAAATAGCCATTACAGTATACAGAATAGTATTACAGATACTGAAGGTTACCTGTCATGCCCATAGTTACCTGCTATGGGCATTACAGATAACATTTGATATTGTAATTTTTTTCTTCAGTGTTGGTGATTGGAACTGTATTTGACTGGCAGGTATTTGCTGACTCGATATGCAGAGCCACTGGGCCACCTTGCTGCTGCTTCCCAAGCGTGTAACTTCACACTCAGGTTTTTCCACTCCAACCAGAAAGATGTAAGTGTGCCATGAATAGTGAGAATTCTGAATTGAGAGAACAGTGTGCACCTTGGCAATTATTAGCCTTGTTGTTGAATTTTCATACTAACTTCCCTCAGTAACAATTCATGTAACAATACGATTTGCAGTTAAGTCAATGCTATTTGTAAACTGTCTTTGGGGATGATTTTAAGTATAATTTAAAATTTCTTTTAGTTCCTGACTTTGATAAATTGCATTTAGGTTTTCTGATTTTTCGACATTTAACACCTCAATGTGTTGTTAATTTATTGTCACACCCCAAAACTTTCCAATTGTAATTAACATATTATTCAAGCAACGCAGTATAACCCTAAGCATTTGGGAAGCTATAGTAATTTAATGCATCATACAAGTTTTTAATGTAGTCATGAAATGTTCTAAGTGCCAGACTTTCTTTGTACAGGAGATAAATTGTGCTGAATTTTATTGACACCAATGCTTTTTGAAACCTTCCCAACAAGCTTTGTCATTTATTGTTCTTAATACTTATCCTTACAGGACCTCGGTTATTTGGCGAGTACATGCTTTTTAATAGCAATACCTTCCAACACTGCTCATGATTTGAGAGTAGATTGATAAGGTGTTTTTATTGAAATAGGACGTATCTGCCCAGTTGGTGATGCCAGAGATGCAGCTTGGTCTAGAGCACAGATTCTCAGCACTATAGCCACTATATTGTATCTCCTGGGCTCAACCAGTTTTTGCTGTCATGTGGAGAAAATCAGCACAAGTGAAGCAAGGGGCTTCATTAGAAGGCTGACATAATCACGCACTTGATATACCTGGCTGAAGATCATGGCAAATGATTTAGCCTTTGTTTTACATTTGCATACTGGTCTTCGCTAATATTGCAAATTATTTATTGTGCTGGAATACATTTCTGCTGCTGCTAGCAGCAACCTCTCATAAATGCCTTGTTTTGAGCCAGTGAATCAGTCTGAGAACAATCCCACTTAAACATAGTGGCTGTGCCACACAATAGATTTTGTCTCCTTGTAGACTGTGTGGTGGTTACTCTTACTATGCCATAATGGACAATGCACGCCATAATGGACAATGCACCTAGGAATGTTTGATTGATAAGGGAAATGAGAGGGAGCTGGTTCCCTTGTGTTGGTTCTCTAAATACCAGCCACAGGTCCAGCCTGGCAAGTTCATTATCCGGCCAGTTGTTACTGATGCTACTGAGTCATTCACTGATAGACACTGAAATCTCCCACCTAGAGTATGTTCTATGCTCATGTAGGGAAGAAAAAAAAGTTAATGTTTCAGATCAACGATCTTTCATTAGAATGTAGGATTGGGTTCAGTTGTGATTGTTACCTTGACAGTTAAGTAGTCTGTTATTCTCCTCCATGAAATCCATCTCTTTGAATATGCTAGCAATGTGGTTTCAGAGTCTTCTGGAGTTATGATCTATCAAGAGTCAGTATTTTTCAGAGGAAAGATGAGGAAACTTTATTCTCCTCTGAACAGCTTCACGAAAGAAATTTGAGAAATTGTTTACTTGCAGGAGTGTTGCTTGTAGTAAGAGCTGTTTTTATTGTGCTGGTTCACTTTATTTTACAGACCTCTGAATACATAATCCAGGCATATAAATATGGTGCTTTTGAGAAGATCCCAGAGTTCATTGCCTTTCGGAACAGGCTCAACAACTCTCTGCATTTTGCACAAGTCCGTATTGAACGTATGCTGTTAGACCTCTTCCTCGAAGCAAACATGTATGTGTTGTTCTACTGTACCTTACTTTACCAAAAGGATAGAGCTTTAGTTATTACTAATTGGCTTATTTGTTTAACTATAACTAATAGCAAAAATAGTTGGTGCTTCAAATATATGTCAAATAGTTTATATGAAAATCAAAGACAGCTGATATGGGAAATCTGAAATGCTGGAAAGCTCAGCAGATCAGGCAGCATCATTGGAAAGAGGTTTTTTTTTATATCCTATTACCTGTGTTCATTGAAGTATATTTAATGTTTAATCAAACCATTTTACGTTTGCATGTATATATTTGCATATTCCATGAAAACATTCAGCACTATATTTTATGCAGTCATCTATTGTGATTTGACTGCTTGCTGGAGATGGCATTATGGTAAAGGTTACTTGACACAAGTGTTTGCCATGAGAACAATATGGTCACAGGTTAAAGGCAATTTGTTTGGACTTTGTTTCTGTAATTTTGGGATCCAAGTTGCTCGTCCATGATGAATCATTTTGGTAAAAGAATTTAAAACTGGGAGAATTTAAAATGCCTTTTTACCTTTTTGTTGAGTGTACTTGTCAGAAATTCCCACTGTTTCAGTGTTTCCTCACCTCTGCAGATGCTTAGAAATTCTTGGCAAAGAAAGCCATTCAGCCCATCATCTCTGTGACAGGCAAAAGTTATCCAATCCAGATCCTAGACCATTGTTTCGTAAATTATTGCATGTTAGGAGTTCATCTGGTTATTTTTTTAATATCTGATTAGGGTTTCTGCCTATATTACCATTTCTGTTGGTGAGTTTCAGGGTGAGTTTCAGATCCCACCACTATTCAAATGAAAATGTTTTCCTCCGATTTCCTCCAATCCATACACCAGCTACCTTAAGTCTTCTAGTTTAATACTAGGGGAAATGTGTACTTCTGCTCACCCTCTCTAGGCTTCTGGTAATCTTGTGCTCTTCAATTAATTCCCCCATTTTCCACATTCTTTACACAAATAAACACCTTAAGCTTAGTCAGTCTTTCCTCATAGGCAAACTCCTCTTGCCCTGGCAATAACTTTATGAATCTCCTCTTCACCAGCTCCAGTTCTATCACATCCCCCCTGTTTTGTGACCAGAACTGTATACAATACGTAACTACCATTTGAAATAATTTTAGCCTGACATCTTTCCAGTGCAATCTATTTTTCAGTAAATATCAGCAAAAATTCAATATGTAAAAAAACATAAGATTTAGGAGCAGGAAAATGTCATCTGACCAAGTTGCTTTGCCATTCATCTAGATTATGGCAGATCTTAATCCAAATATTTCTCACCCTCTGAAGAAATTTCACCTCATCTCAGTCCTTATTGGCCTATGCCTTGTTTTGAAACTGTACTCCTGGTTCTTGACTCCACATCTAGGGGAAGCATTCTCCCTACATTGACCCTGTCATGCCTTGTAGGAATTTTGTAAGTATTAATGTGATCACTCTTTGTTCTAGACTTCAGAGAATAAAAGTTTGGTCTATTCAGTCTCAGCATATGGCAAACACAGGAGTCAGTGTGGTTAATCTTTGTTGCATTCCTTCTTTGGCTTGTTTTGGGTAAGGAGACCAAAACTGTACACTTTACTCCAGATGTGCTCTCACTAAGGCCATCTTTAATTGGCAGTGAGATATGTTTACTCCTATATTCTAATCCTTTCATAATAAAGGCCAGCATACTATTTGCATGCCTAAATATTTTCTTCACCTGCAGGTTCGCTTTCAGTGACTCGTACACAAGGACACCATGTTCTTTCGAACATGGATGCTTTCTAATCTTCTGCCATTCTGTTTTGTTCACAAAAGTGAATGACCTCATTTTTCCCCGCTATTTTCCATCCTCTCTGTCCTTGCCCATTCTCTTTGGCAATCTGTATTCCCCTGAAACTTCATCTTCTATCCTACAACTCTCACTGTCACCCAGCTTTGTATCATCAGATGCTATGCTAACCAGCTTTATATCATTACTTTAACCCCTCCTTCATTTAGTCCCCTTTCAAAGATGTTTAAACTCTTAGTATTTCCTCTTTGTATTCCTTACATGCAGCATTTCACTCTTCAGTTGTCAATCTCTGTATCATAGTTTGTTCTATGAAGACTGATGAAAAACATTGATTTGGGTTCTTATCCAAAGTCCTCCTTTCAGATTCAGGTTACCTTTTGGTCTCTAATAGGTCTTTCTCTTCTTTTGAATTTTTTTTATATATTGATGAAATATCTTGGGCTTTTCTTCGATTTTTACTTGCCTATATTTTTCATTCACTATCTTTGCCTTCCAATTTATTTTTTAACTCTACCCCTGTGTCTTCAAAACTCATCTAGGATTATTCTCGTATCAGTCTCCCTCCATCTAATGTAAACTTCTGTTTTGTGTCAATGCAAACCTCCGTATGCACAGGGGTCTAGACCTTTTAATTGGATACATATTCTGAGCTATTACTATTTTCTTTCCCTCCTTGCATGCTCAAACTTGTTAAAGCAGCTGTTTCTAGCCCACTTTCCTTAAGTAATTTCTCTGCCTTGTAAATGAAGATGCTAAAAATTGGAAATTAAAACATAAAATGCTGGAAATGCTCAGCAGGTCAAGCAATGGAAGGAGAAACAGTTAATATTTTGTCCAAATTGTAAAAGAGAGGAAGCAAGTTAATATTACGTATCAAAAGAAAATGGGGGACAAAGGGAATATCTATTACCCTTTTCCCTGGGCTGGGAAATTGAGAACTAGAGGGTGTAGATTTAAGTTGAGGGGAAGAGATGTAATCAGAACCTCACAGGCAACTTTTTCACCCAGAGGGTGGTCTATATATGGAATGAGCTGCCAGAGGAAGTGGCTGAAGGGGCTATATTAAAAACATTTAAAAGGTGGACAGGTACATGGTTCGGAAAGGTTTAGAGGGACATGGGCCAAATGTGGGCAAATGGGACTATCTTAGATGGGAATCTTGCCTGGCGTGGACCAGTTGGGTCCAAGGGCCTGTTTCCATGCTGTTTGACTCTGTTTCTGCATGGAAACATAGAAAAGTGCAGCACAGTAACAAGCCCTTCAGTGTATATGTGCCAACCAAAATGCCAAATTAAACTAATCCCATCTGTCTATATGCCCCTCTCTATTCCCTGCCTTATTTGTCTGCCTAAATGCCTCTTTAATATTGCTGTTGCATCTGCTGCTACCACCTCCTTTGGCAGCACATTCCAGGCTCCTAACACTCCCATGTAAAAAAAAGCTTGCCTCTCAAGTCTCCTTTAAACTTTTCCCTCTCACCTTAAACCCATGACCTCTAGTATTTGACATTTTCACCCTGGGGGAGAAAGCTTCTGACTATCTACCTTATCTGTGCCTCTCATAATTTTATGTACTTCTATCTCTGGTAGAGCGAGGCCAGGTTTACTTTGGTAATAAACTGTCAATGAAGACATCTGGTTGATAATTCAATGAATGTAATTAAAGATAAAATAAATAAAAGAGCATTAAAATCTGTGAAATGCAGGTGAGAACTATAGAAAATGCAGATCAGGAATTTTCAATACAGAG
>JARFYF010000046.1:27887139-27901754 GCA_030265395.1 Rhina ancylostomus
ACAGCTACAGAGAAGGTGCAGTGCAATAAGGTGCAAGGTCACAACAAGGTAGATCGTGAGGTCATAGTCCATCTCATTGCATAAGGGAACTGTTCAATAGTTTTATCACAGTTGGGTAGAAGCTGTCCTTAAGTCTGGTGGTACGTGCCCTCAGGGTCTTGTGTCTTCTACCCGATGGAAGAGGAGAGAAGAGAGAATGACCCAGGTGGGTGGGGTCTGTGAACACTTCGTGCTTAATACTAAATTTTACCCTCATCCCAGTTCCAGCCTCTCGCTGTACTTCCTCCCCACAACTTTAACAGTTTTCTCAGACTCAGTTGACAAAAAGCACTGTACAATGAGTTACAGAGCAGGACAATCACATTGTCAGTAAGAGTGTAATATTTGACTTTAACCACCCAGGGCCAGTGTGAGAAAATACTGGCAGTATTCTTTCTTCTGATATCTATCTTGTTTTGTGTTAAGTGGTGCTTATGTGGACAGGATTGGCCAGCAGTTGAATAAATTACCAACAAGGAAAGTGCCAGAAGAGCTGGAGTGCATTGACCTGTTATGATGCAACCCATTATTTGCCACAACCATAGTCAAAGCACATAAAGAACATTTCCCTGTCAACATTTGTAGCTCAGCAAACATTCAGAGATGTTGGGTAGCCCCAGCCAGACTCAACGTAAATTAGAATATATATTGTTGAAGATCTTAAGCTTCTTGAAGCTTCTGACACTTGCTTAACAGCTGGCTCAGGCTATAAAGCTCTTTATGAATCCTTTTGCCACTCCTTTAATAACATAAATAGGAAGAGGGCAGGAGGAGTTTCTAGCTGTCAAGGTGTTTTGGTTGGAAAATAGCTTGTGACTTAGGTTTTGAACAGATACTTAAACAGCAGCACAAGAGGCAGTTTTCTGTTAAGTTCTTTCTTGGTTTTACCTGAATATTACATATTAACGTGAGTTCCATATTCTGTTCTGTTCAGTTTTTGGTCCAAGGGCCACCTCCAACACGTATGGTGACCTACCTGGAAAGCAGTAGCTGCTGGTGTCAAATTAACGCTTTTCACCTTGTTACTGATGTTTATGAGTTGGACGTCAGTGGATTAGGTAAGAATCTGAGCTACCATTAAATGGTGAAAATTATTGTTACTTATGTAACATAATTCAAATGCTAGTAGCTGTAGATTTTTAAGTTTGATATCAATAAAATGTGTTTTCACACCTTAGCTAATAGCGATGTGTGAACCCAAGTTAGTACAAATCTGTTTCATTCCAAATTAACAGAAGTCAATTAAGCTTTATAGTATGTGATTACTCAAACTGCTCACTTGATAAATGCCTTGATCACTTTAGTAGAACTACACCACAAATATCAGATTCCAGTACCACATGCCTGCAGATGCATACATTCCCTTCACTTCGGGCAGCAGTTGCAATCTAAGTGAGCCAACGTTTGACAATGCCTTGGAAAGCAGAAAGATGGAGGGAAGTTGGAAACAATAAATGAGCATGACATTAGCTTCAACCTAAACAAATCCCAAGAGATTAAATACAAAAAAGTGATGCTAACTGCCAGGAATGAAGCTTGTAGTAAGAAAGGATTGACTGGCATTAAATAGGTTTTCCCATAAAGATCTTCTTGTACAAAAATATGACTTGGGTACATGGAATTAAAATTTATTAAATTATGTCTGTCTTGTAGTATGAATGAAAATTACCTGAACTATTCTGGAAAAATATAGTGAAATTTAACACAAAAATCTGTGTTTATGGGAATGAGCTGTGCACATTGAAACTAGTCTGTTATGGAAAACTACAGATTTCAAAATTAGCATATGTGTGCATATGGTTTAAACAAAGGAGATAAAAGGTAAATGCATTAGATATCATCATTCAAAGTTTGAGGAACCACATTTCAGAAGGTAACAGTTTATCAGCTGTGAAAGGTATTTTTTAGGAATGTGCCATTCTTCATGTAACAAACTTGCTCTGTGGAAGAGAAACAGCTCACAGTTTTAGGAATCTGTGCTAGCATGCAACTTAGTATTTATGTGTATGTAATTTTGCTGCTTAATTACAACATACAGATTTGAAGTGCAGTCACATTGATTTTGGGCAGGCCACAGTTGCTGCAATTGACTGCACTTCCAGGTTCTCACCTTTTTATGCAGTAGTTTTCGTTGCTTGTCATCTTTATATATCCTGGCCATGACAGTCTAATATCACACATGGAAATAACCTAATAGAAGTATATAAAATTACAAGAGGCATAGATAACGTAGATAGTCGTTTTCCCAGGGTGAAAACGTCAAATACTGGAAGGCATAGGTTGAAGGTGAGAGGGGGGGAATGTTTTTTTACACAGAATGGTGGGTGCCTGGAATATGTTGCTCGGGAACGTGGCAAAGGCAGATGTGATAGCCATGTTAAAGAGGCATTTACACAGACACATGAACAGGCAGGGAACAGAGGGTTACAGACCACGTGCAGGCAGATGGGATTAGTTATAATGGTATCATGGTTGGCGCAGACACGGTTGGCTGAAGGACCTGTTCCTATCCTATACTGGCCGATGATGTACTGGTTCTCTGAACTAATTCACCAAGATCATCTTCACTTAGGCACCTAAGTAATGAAGATTGGCTCATAACAAAAGAATGATCGCAGCTAAGGTCAAACCCATCTATGCCTAATGGCAATTGCACCAATAATAATTGGTAACTGCTTGCCAGTATTGCTGAGATGATGTGTCATTGATTTTGGTTTGGCAGGTATTAGCTAGGTCAAACTAACCCAGGCCCTTCTGAATTTTACAGCTCAGTTACCCACCAGCTGAGTCATTTAAGGTGATCCTTCTACAGTTTTTATTTCTAAATTAACATGTTTGCTATTACACACATTTTATTTATCAAATCGTCACAAGTTAATTAGTCAGCTTTGTAAAGCAGGCTGTTCAGAAGAGGTTATAGATTTTGTCATTTGAGAATTTATCTTCATACTCCACATTACAATTTCACTCTCTATTTCTTGCAGAAGAAACACTAGATGTCCAGAGCCGGATAGCAAATGATCTTAAGTCGTTATTAGGACAATTGCAAGGTAATACCAACATTCTACAAAGCTTGCATCTTCTTTATTGCTTATTGTTATTGTTTTAGTGTACACTAAATACACTTATTTACTGTGCATTGAATTCTTGCCAAGTACCTAGCATTTTTATGTTTTGAACTAAGCATTTATTTCAATCATATCAAACGGCTGCTTTGACATTACTTAATCTGCACCATGACACCACCTGCCACCCACCCCCACTCCAGCATCTTTCTGTTTCCTTTCTGATAATGTTGCCCACAGTAAAGCCTTTGAGCAACAGAGGTTAGGAGGATTTCACCATTTCCTCCAATAGATCGACTTAAATGTACATACTCTTGGTGGGATGTTTCAATAACACAGCTAGATAGATTCTCAAGAAGAGACTAAACTTACTGCACCAGGTGAAACAAGTAACATGGATAATTTACTTGCACTTATTCTTTCCGGTCTGCTGGTTGAAAATGCATTTCTTCATAGCTTTGTCTTGAACGACCATTGCACCGTTCTTTTGGTGAGCAAGTCTCATTCACAATGAGGGCACCCTTCATTTTGTTACATTGCCCTCCCAGTGTGCGAAATGGGATCGATTGGGAATTGATTCAGCAAGTAAAAATTGGGCATCCATGAGCTATTGATCCCAACAGCAGCAGCAGAATAGTATGCTGCCTTAATCTGTAACCTCATGGTCTAACATGCTACTCCCTTTTGAGCACATGTAACTGGATGACCAACTCTTATTCACTGAGGAGTACAAGACATGGTTAAAAGCAATATCCAGTGTAACAGACAATAAATTATCAATCTGCTAGACCTACAACACAATATTAATGCATGCTAAACAGTAAAAGCAGTATGATTATAGACAAAGATAAAAGGTGTGCACACCAATTGGATCAAGTCAAACTCTGTTATCCTATCAGTCCATTCATAAATGGTGGTCAGCAGTGAGCAATTAACAGGATGAAGGAAAAACAGGGAAAAGGCTTCGTGAGCAATCCAATCCCCAAGTTGGATGAAGTAAATGGCAGGCCCCTTGGGAACACTGATGTACAGAGGGATCTTGAGTTGCAAGTCCATAGCTCCCTGAAAGTGGCAATACAGGTGGATAGAGGGGCAAATAAGGTGTAGGCATGCCTACCTTCATCAATGAGGGCTTTGAATATTAAAGTCAGAAATCATGTTGCAGTTGTTTAAAACTTTGGTTAGGCCACATTTGGAGTATTGTGTGCAGGAAGGATGCAGTGATTTTGGAGAGGATGTGGGAGATGTTTGTCAGGATGTTGTCTGGATTAGAGAGTATTAGCTATATAAGGAGAGGTAGGACAAACTTGGGTGTTTCCTCTGGACTGTCAGAGGCTGAAGGGCGACCCGATAGAAGTATTATAAAATTATGAGAGGCATAGATGTGATCCAGATTCCAGCATCTGCAGAATCTCTTGTGTCTCCATTGATAGTGTCTTTTTCCCAGGGTGAAAATGTTAAATACCAGAGGGCATAGTGAGAGAGGGAAAGTTTAATGGAAACGTGCAAGGCAAGTTTTTTTTTGCAGAGAGAGTGGTAGGTGCTTGGAATGTGCTGCCAAGGCAGATGGCGGAAGCAGATACATTTGCTCATTTAAGGGGCATTTAGACTGGCACATGAGCAAGCAGGGAATGGAGGGATGTTGACGATGTTCAGGCAGATGGGATTGCAAGTGACCCTCATGTTATGGCCATTCAGGTTACAGAAGTTTTTCCTTGCAGAATTCACAAATCACTATCCCATAAATCCAAGAAACGGAATAAAATGCAAAAGACAAGTTTGTGAAGCATTTGTAACCAAACATGCCAAGGTGAATGATCCTTCTAAACATGCAAAACAAAAATACAGGCCAGTGACTAGCCACAACATACAAGAGTCTACCTCACCATGAGCTACCATCATTGAGTCCCTCACCATTAATGTTGTTGGGTTGACAAGGAAATCAACTAAAACAAATGCTGTAGCTATTAAAGCAGGTTTGAAATTGTGTATTTTGAGATGAAAAGCTCCCTCTCTAACTCCTCAAAGCTTTTCCACCACTAAGCCACAAATTAATGAAATAATCTTCACTTGTTTAGATGGATGCAGCTGTAAAAACATGCAAGAAGCAGTTTGTCTATATGACACTTCATCCACTATCTAGTTAGTGTTGCATTCTTTGCAGGATTCATTGAAGGAAGTTGTTTTTTGACAGCATGCCACAAGTTCCAAAAGGATAAAGCATCAGGTGTTTGCCTTCAGTTATACATTTCTCTGCTCCTTAAATCAATGGGTCATTCTGAAGTACTCTCTATTAGAGCATTTTGGGAATGAGCACCTTCACTACACACCACAAGGGCCACTAAAAATGGGAAAACGTGCCATCTTTGCCCGTGACTCCCACATCACAAAGAATTTTTCCAAATATTATTCGTGCTCCTTATCAGATGAGTACCCGGATGTCCATAATTTGATCATTTTGCAGTGAGATTTTGAACTAGAGATAATTTTGTTTACCTTACTGTTGTACTGTAAGAACATTCCAACAACGTTCTACATGTTATTGAGATTCTCTGTGCACGATCACAGAGGCAGCAGCGAGAGATGTCCTATGAATTAAATTCCCTGGGCTTCAGTGAAGAAAAAAATCAGCTGATGTTCCCACTCATTCTAGTTCTTGAATCACAGCTGGGAAATAACCTGTGTATAGAGATCAGACGAAGATAGGATTGGAGTTGGTATCCTTTTCCTCATTGGAAAGGTTGTTATGCTGAGTTCTCCACTTGTGTGAAGAATATTTACCGCCACCTGTACAATATATCTGTGTATTTCATTGTAAAGTTCAGGTAATAAATATTTGGAAGAAATGTAGAAAATTATTTAATTAAATAAATTCTCTGGGAAACTTAAAACTAAATGAAATGAGCCAAACCTGAGTGTTGGCAGGCTTGGAAAAAGTCCACAATCATCATCTGAACTAGAAAATCTGAACTGAATGAAAATAGTGGAGCAAAGAATCCATTATATGTGAAGGACGTTTGTAATCTTTTTTTTTCCCTCCTCAGAATTATTCAATAAATGTAAAGGGAGTTTGTTGGAAACTAAAGAAACAAATTGTACAACAAGACCAGAACTTTTAGAAAACCTTGTCTTTTTAGTTGAGGTAAGCATTCACAAAATTACCAGCCTTTTGATTGCTGCTTTTATCTTTGGCCCAAAACATTACTTTTCCTGGAAATAAGGAAACTTGTATACAGTATATAATTCTGGGCTTGTCTTGTACTTTGGGGCACTAAAGAAAAGTGATTAAATGAAAATTTCTTTTTTTTTACTATTCATTACTCTGGTCCTTCCACAATCACCAGCTTTTATTTTTTGTTTCTAGTGAATTTATTACCCATGTCAACAGTGTTGAATATGACCCCAAATATCTGAGTTAGTTTCCAGACAGACCCCAATGCACTCTCTAACCAATGGTGTGCCATCCATCACCACCCAGTCTTTACTACAGTGCTGAATTAAAAACAATTTATTTCCTTGCAAATTATAACACTTTAACAAATTTGCTTAGTGTTTATCGAAGAGTGTGTCCCTTTTACTTTAGGTTAAAAAGTACTCTTTCTCTTCAGTAGCTATCTGCCGTCATTAACTAGCTAAGATTAGACTTTGAATCCTACAGTAAATGCTGGCCACTCTTTACTGTCAGAATCTTTCCCCATGTCACTTTCTTAGCAGATGTATGCACGCCATGGTCACAGAGAATTGCCAGTACTGCCGTTATAGATGAGAGATGGGTTCTGAGCCTGGGCATCAGGCTGTAAATTAAAGAGCTCAGGAGAGGGTGCTAAGTGAATTGACCCAGTACACATTTCACC
Source organism: Rhina ancylostomus (assembly GCA_030265395.1). Classification (NCBI taxonomy): domain Eukaryota; kingdom Metazoa; phylum Chordata; class Chondrichthyes; order Rhinopristiformes; family Rhinidae; genus Rhina; species Rhina ancylostomus. Next base: position 27,894,098 of record JARFYF010000046.1, read on the forward strand.
CTTTCCCCTAAAACTATCTGATAAACACAACTGTGTTCAATTTCTGATACTTCTATGCAGGTTGAACAAACCTCTACTACATTCTCATCTCATTGCAAATTTGCTTGGTTTCTATTGGGATTTGTTTGAGTACATACCTTTCAATTAGTATGGTCTCTTGAGAAAATCACATCTCCCACATGTGTCAGTCAGCTGTTGTATTCCTGTCAAACATGAAATGTTCAGGAGACCTTGATTAATGTTGAGTCTGTTCTTGTCATCTCAGACTGTCTGTATAATCCTGTGGGTATCTTATTACTGTGGTAATGTCCTACGGCCGCTGAAATCCAGTTTACAGAAGAAAAAGAAGAAGAAAAAGGAAATCAATTTTGCAATGGTAAGAATTTAGGCAGAGAAAAGTGATCTTGAAAATAGGAAAAAATAATGATCTAAGTGTTCCCCTATTAGTACAACAATTTTATTCCACCTGATTGTGCTCCAGCAGCTTGCAGGAATGGTAATTCAGTTTAACTCCCCCTCTCATAAATTTAGCAAGTACATCTGTGGTCAACGTTATTCTTGACTGTGATGCCCCTGAATCCACTAGAGGGCAGTTGCTACCAAATTTGTTTGCCAATAGTCACTTTTTAACAGGTGTGCAAAATTAACACTTCTTTTGCTTTCATTTATTTGATAGTTTTTTTTCTGAAGCTGCATTGATGCCAGTGTGAATTATATAAGCATTTACAAACTATTAATGGTGGATCAGTTTACCAAAGGATTCTTGTACCAGTATAGTACTATAGCAGTTGGCGCTGCTGCTTCACACCCCCAAAGACCTGGTTCAACCTTGACCTTGGGTACTTTAAGTGTGGAGTAAGCACATTCTCCCTGTAACTGCACTGGTTTCCTTCTGGTGTTCCAGTTTCCTTGTTGATGCCAAGGATGTACGGGTTGGTAGGTGAATTGAATCCTGTAAATTGTTCCCACCGTGGTTGAGTGACAAAGTGAGGAGTTGATGGGAATACAAAAGGAAAATTGGGATTACTACAGATAAGTGCTTCATGGTCAGCATGGACGTGATGGGCCAAAGGGCCTGTTTCCATGCTATGTGACTCCATGACACATTATTACTTCAGGCTTTCAGAAAACTTGGTTGTAATTTGACATTTCCTTCTGATTGGCGAGCTAATTTTTTGTGTAACAGATGAGACCATTACCATCGCTTTGTTATCTATGAAAATACTTTCTTTTCTGCTAATAATTATAATAACAGATCAAAATTACATCTTAGAAATAAACTACTGCATAAGAAAAATTAATAAATGAACAGTTTTAGATGAAGCTTAAATTTGCAGTTCGAGAAAATCCTGGCTCGTATCCCAGGCTGGTTCTTTATGACCAAACAAAACCCTCAGTGCTGGTCAGTCAGGATACATCGAGGGAAGAGACAAGTTATACTTCAGATGTTTTGAAACAGGATGCACATCTGAAATATTAACATCTTTCCTTTGGTGTGGAGTGTGATCTACTGAATGCTTTCAGCATTTTGTTTGTCTTTCAGATATCCAAACTTCTGTGATTTTTTTTTTGTTTAATTATATTTTGTTTCCTCCCCTCACCCCACAGCAGAAAGTAACCTTATGTTATGTTTCTGGGGTGTAAATGCCTTGTAATTTCCTGCATCTGGAGCTTACTTTGATTTTTGTCACATCCACTGAATTGGGAGCACAGATCTAGAATTTTCCTGTTGACCATCAAGATTCCAAAATCATCTGTCGTAAAGATGAATGCAGATGACTTTAATTTGTAGATGACTGTGGAGTTAATTAGTCTGCTTCTCTGATAACTGTGATCTCACAGCTAGACCTGCTCATGGTAGGAATCCATAATTAAGGCCGATTCTTCATTGGAGTGCTAAATGAGTGCTGCACTTTCTGTACATAAGAAATAAAAGCAGAAATAAACCATTGAGCTTCTGGCTTCTTCTCATTCACTATCATAGACAATGCTATATGTTGTGCACTTTCCCATCCATGACCCCTATTCCCTAGATTACTTAAGTGTCCATAAATCTGTTGATCTTGTTCTTAAATGTACTCAACATATGTACAATCTGGTCATTATCATGTTGCCATGAATAAGAGTTCGTAGCATCTGATTGTCTTATCCTGAAGCAACATGTATCACAGAATCTGACAGGAAATGCTATGAGGCACCATGTGATGATGTGTGTGGACACAGGTATCCCATTGTCTGTTAGAGAATGAATTTTTGGGACAGACAGCGGGCTATTTTGGGTTGGAAAAGGAAATTTTATAATCCAAAATATGTTAATTTTAGAAGTTCATGTTCCAAAAAAAGTCGTGGCTTTGCTATCTAACAATTTATTCATGTTTTTCTACAGCCAGTGGTTTTCAGCAGCTTCCAAGACTACGTGGCTGGATTACAGAATTTTTTGTCCGACGTGATTAACCATATTAAAGAATTAGAGTCTGCACTAACTGCACTGAAATTTGAAGAGCTGACAATGGATAGTCATTCGACCTTTGAGGTAAAGATTGTTCCAGAGATTAGCTGGACGTTTTCTGTTGGGATTTACTTATTTCAGTTACTGCATGATTTTTACTTCTGTGCTGTATGCCATTTCCTTGCATATGATTGAAAATTGTTCCTACTTCACACCTTCTGTGCTGCTTGAGAACAGCATCAGCACTGCTGGCTGAGATGTGGAGAAAAATGGCTGCATAGACTAGTAAGAACCTGCTCTTCTATCATTAAAGAAAATTGAGTTAATGGGAGGGAGCTTTCAGTGGTCAGAGTGGAAATGAGGCAGATGTATCAAGAACATCTCCATCTTGTTAGCTTATCTAGGTCCAGTGAGAATAGTGGATGTTCAACCCAGAGTTAGAAAGAAGACAAAAGTTAACTAGAATTCTTTCCCTGATTTTTTTTTAAGATATTAGAGCAACCCCCTGCTAGGGAATATAAGGCTGGAATAATTTTGGCTGTGATGCAACGACAACCAAATAGTCCTCTGTCATTGCTATTTTATGTTCCTGTAAAATATATACATGAAGACCCATGGCACCATGTCCCAGCAACAGTTCAATGTCTATTGAATGTCTGATGAAGAAAATAAGGATTTAAGAAGGTGCAAGAGTTATGGGTTTTGACAACTTAGTTACTCCAGCCTAATTGAATGGTTTCTTGGTCTGTTGCATGTCTTGCTGTGGTATTGCTCAGTGAAAGGGGAATATACCTGGAACAGTTTGGTGAGGCTGAAACATTAGGATGATCTGGTTTAGGAATTGACTAGCAAGGGAAAGCGTTCAGGGGAACAAATCAATGCTCAATGTTGTTCGACAGAATTTGTTAATTGTTTTCTCATAATACCAAAATAAGACATGAATTCACAGATGGACCCCTATGGTTATGATGTCTTTGGATTAACTGGGTAAAAAAAGTTATGAAAAATTCTACAAGACAGTGCACTTCATGTGGAGGATCAGTTATGATCTTATTTGACAGTGGAGGAGACTTGTAGGACCTAATAGAAAACTCCTAATTGCATTTTATCCTGTTTGTCAATAGAGGAGAACCACATATTTCTCAACACGAAATAACTTGAAAGGCTACATCTTTGTCCCTTTACACTAATTTGACAGGTTATTATGGTTACATTTGGTGCAAAGAGAGAATGTATGGTTATCTTCATTTTGCAGCTTTTGGGAAAATGGAGTTACGATCTTCATAAATAAATTCCATTTACCAACCACTTATGATGTGATTGTTTTGCAATGTATGCTCATGATCAGTATGCAAGATACTCCTATTTCTGACAGTTCCTTTAAGTAACCAGAACTTAATTGTAATGTCTCTTATACACTTGACAAGTGTAGAAATTGATTGTAGTAGTATCTTAAAACTTTTTGCTCACATTTCAATGCAATATGTTGGATCTCCATGAGAACATAAAGAACTAGAATGAAAGCTTCTCTTAACACATAAGAGTACAAAAATGTGAATCACATGATAATAAGAGGAGGCCTTTTTGCTGATTTCAAGCTTTAGAAGTTTCTTTTCAATCATTTTTTTTGGGAGATGATGCAAAGGAAGCAATGCCAGCTGTGGATGTAGCTCTTCTTGGGGAAAGTTGACTTATTTTTCTAGCATCCACAGTGTTTTGTTTCTATTGTCTTTTGATTGTTTTGCCTCCTTTTGATTTTGCATTAAACACAGCATTTCAGCTAATGAGTATTGTTTTCTTATTTATTTGTAATCTGTATAATCATGTAACATTTCAGACTGAAGAATTGCTATCAGTTCTTTAAGATATCTTTATTAGTCACATGTACATCGAAACACACAGTGAAATGCATCTTTTGCATAATGTTCTGGGGGCAGTCCACAAGTGTTGCCACACTTCCGGCACCAATGTAGCATGCCCACAACTTCCTAACCCATATGTCTTTGGAATGTGGGAGGAAACCGGAGCACCTGGAGGAAAGCCACGCAGACACTGGTAGAATGTACAAACTCCTTACAGACAGTGGCTGGAATTGAACCCAGGTCATTGGCGCTGTAATAGCTTTGCGCTAACTGCTATACTACCTCAATGAAACAATAGGAATCAATGGTTTTTGGTATTATGTATGCTGAAGCAGAGAATCCATTGACCGTGAAGTTACTTATCCAAGTTCACACTGCCCCCTTGCTTTTTTTTACATTGCTTTTCTACTCCCATGAAAGAGAGTACAAAGGAAACCATCTCTGATCACAGTATTGACACCTGCGATACCCTCTTGCAATCCTTCTCCTGTGTCCATTATTAGAAAGCAAATGTAGTTTCATACGACAATAACTGTGCCACTTGCCTTTGGCCCTCTAAATCTTTTCTGGTGCCAATCAACTTGATCACTACCTTTCTCTACCTCTGTCCTTGTCCGTCCAATCCAAGTGTTTCCTATAATACTGTTTTCATCCATGCTCTTTCAAATCCAAGCAAATCTGGCTCAGTCATCTATTGTGATGTCTGGCTGGGTCGCATCAAGTGATCCCAGGCTTCATTGTCCCCCTCAGCCTGCCTCCTCCTCCAATATTTCTCCAGAAAACAAAGGTTATTGAATTTCACCATTGCTTAACCCCATTCTTACTTCCTTTAATTGTAATCCTTGCATCTTGTTCACCAAGGTAACCCTCTATCCAGGTTCCCCTTACCCTCAGTCTGGTAGTTTGTATTTCACTGTCTCTGAACGTGTCTCATCAGCAAGGACAGTATTGCTTCCTTGATCCTCATCCCTCAGACCTTAACTGATTCCCTGCAAGATAATATTGCAAATTGTTCCCTCTTCTTGCGTACTGTCCCCTCCATTTGATTTCATCATCCTGTTTACCCTTTTGTGGAAATTACAGCCCCATCTCTAATCTCTTTCCTCTGAAGTCTTTCACTTTGCAGGACTGCCTCTTAAATCTTGTTGCAATCCTGTGTTTGAGTTGTTCCAGTTTAGTTTCTTTTCCTACCACAGCACTGATCAAAGTCACAAATAATGTCTTCTTTGACTAAACTGCAGTATCTCAAAGTCACACAAAGAATATAAAAGTATTTTCAACTTGGCCTCACAAATCTTACAGAACTGAAAATACCACGGTTTAAGGGGGTTAGGTGAAAATGTCACCCTCTTGCTGCATGTACTGGCACAACACATCTGCATGTACTGGCACTACACATATATATTCTTTCAAGGTTGGGTGCTTCCAGGACTCCTTGACCAGCTTCACATATTCAGAATCCCTTATTAATTCATGCTTCAAAGAACACGCGGAGCAATGTCCAGCACATCAGTACGTTAAAGCCAATAGTCTTAGGGAGGACAAATGAAAAGCATTGATATTAGAATTATTAATTCTGCAACATATTATTATGTATTGGTAGCTTAAAAATTACTGCAACAATGTTTATTACAAATAATAAATGTATTTTTTCATTACTTGGTTTTACAGAATGTTTGTAAGATAAGATGTAACTGCTGATAAGGCTGTAAACGCCACATTAAAGCCAAGCATAATCTTTAAACTTCCAGATAAATGGGTCACTGGAGACTTGAAGCAGTATTCTACCTTTTGAGTCTTGTGATCATTTTATAACCACTCTGAAACAGAGATTTTAAAGTAACAAAGCAATTCTTCAGTTGATCAGTTATTCAGTGGATTAGTTACTCATGAGGTTTATGGTACAGAAAGAGGCCAAATGGCCCATCATGTCCATGAAAATCAGAAGAAACCTATCCATCCTAATGCTACTTCACAGCCTCTTGATCTGTAACCTTGCAGATTATGGCAGTTCAAGCACTCAGCAAACTACTTAAATGTAACGTTTATGCCTCTAACACACTTTCGGCAGTGAGATCCTGACTACCACCATTCTTTGGGTGAAAAGAGTTCTCTTTACTTCCCCTCTCAATTCTTCTCCCATTTACTTTACGTACATGGCCCATGCTTGTCTCACAGCTGTTGCCAATATGTGAGTAGAGCATTTTTGCAGCAGATTTTTGTCATTGGCTTCATATTCTAATACTACGAGAAATTTGTAACTTTTAACATGCAAAATAGTTGAAGCTTCTTTGCAGATGATGGTAAAAGGAACAATGTTTCTGAGTGATTTTGCACCTAAATCTGCTCTGGCAAGAATGCGTATTTGGGGAGTGCACTAAGAGGGTGAGAGTGGTGGCAATTCCATGGGAATCCACTAATGTGGAGAAGTGAGACTTAATGTGAGAATTTTATGAAAGTAGATGAAGGAACATCTATGAAAACTTTGGAATAAACAACTCTGGAAAACACACAGTAATTTCAGCAAGTAAAAGCTCAGTAGACACAACAGTATTTGAAGAATTGGGCAGCCTTTAAGCTTGCAGACGTTTCAGCTACAATCTAGGTACATTTCCATTAGGAAGAAGTGTAGAGAAATTAAATCCAGAGTTCCCTGACTAAAAGGTAAGGAGTTAAAATAGAGCAGGAGAAAAAGAGTATCTAAGTGATAGGTTTTTAAACACGTGAGAACCAGACTAATTCCAGAAGGATGAAAAGGGTATAAAAACATGAGAAAAGGATGGTAACAAATATAGAAAGGAATCCAAAAGTATTCAATAGACATGTTAACAGGAAAAGGTTTGTAAGGGAGTTAAAGCCAGTCAGAGGCTAAAAAAGAATTTGCTCACAAAATATCGGTGAGTTAAATGACAACGTTAGATCAGTCTTTACCAAGGAATAAGATTCTACTGGAGTCCAAGCAGAAAGATGTAATTGAGATTGTGGTTGGGTTAAAATTGATAGTGAAGGTACCAGATCCTTAGAACTGAGTCTTTGTCATACCAAACAAGGGACGAAGAAAAAGTCACTGATGAATTGGTTACAACTACATCAAATGGAGTCATGTAGATGATATGATCAATGTGTTATTTGCTCTAGAGTTTGAGAATGGCATTGTGAGACAATGCATTGGAAGGAAGGAGAAATCTTAAGTTCTGATGGAGAGTGGTGAATGACAAATAAAAGTGATGTAAATTCCATAAGTCTTTTCACTTATGGTATTTATCTTCTGGATCTGAAATCATTCTGTGGTTACATTTGTCTAGTAAATGATGGGACAGCAGCTCAACCCCTCTTCCAAAGGACT
>JARFYF010000046.1:28038674-28052303 GCA_030265395.1 Rhina ancylostomus
ACATGATAAACAACCAGAGACCAAGCAATGATTCCTGTGGCACACCACTGGTCACAGGCCACCAATCTGTAAAGCAATCCTTCCCCCTCTGCTTCCAACCATCAAGCTAACCTTGATCCCATGTGTTCTAACCTTTCAGACAAGCCTCCTATGCAGGACTTTGTCAAAGGCCTCGCTAAGGGCCATGTGGGCAACGTCTACTACCATGCCCTCGTCAATCCTCTTGATCACCTCTTCTAACCAGTCAAATTTGTGAGACATGATTTCCCACACAATGTCATACTGACTTTCCCTCAATTGTCATTGCCTTTCTAAATAAATCTGCTCTCTCAGAATCCCCTCCTGTAACTTTCTCTGCACGGATGCAAAGCTCACCAGCCTGTAGTTCACCGTATTGTTCTTGTAGCCCTTCTTAAAGAAAGACACAAAATTAGCCATCCCCTAGTCTTCCAATACCTCACCTTTGGCAAATAAAGATACCAAAATCTCTGCCAGGCCCCCACCAATTTCTTCCCTAGATTCTCATAGCGTCCGAGACCTGTTCAGGCCTCGGGGATTTATCCACCTGTATATGGTTCAAGACCAACAACGCCCCCTCTTTTGTACAACAACAGTTTGCCAATTTTTTTTCTCCATTCTGTGTTATCTTCCGTTAAGCTTGCAGCCCTTTTTTTATTTTGTCACTCAATATTATCTGTGCATAACATGTTGTACTCATTTTCTAACATTTCACTCCAGTTCAGCCTCATTACATTTATTTTTAAACATGCACAAGCAATATTCCTGCTTTCCATTACCTTGTTGAAGTAAATGTCTGGCTGAGGGGACGGAGCTGGAATTGCCGCAGCCGCAGAATATCTCCTCACACTCGGAATCCTGGATAAGCGACGAACCACCGACAGCAACATTTTTTATGGTTTTGCGAAAACGAGAAAGGCGGAAAAACTTGCTCTAATTCGATCAACTCGTCCTAGAAATTACGTCCGGCTGAATCATTGCTTGTAAACAAGACGGACCGCCCAGCTAGCAATGGCGAACTGTCAATCAACTGTTACAGGACAGTTAAGAACGAAGAAACAAGGAATCGCTTGTGTCGTGAGTGAACTGGAAATCTCAACACACTGAAGCGTATAGAGGAGATAAATATTTAACGTGCATAAATTTATTTAGATCTCTTTTTCCATCATACGCGTTAATGGGTGTTCTAGATGCGTTTCCCCGACTCGGCCCTATCAGCTGGGTTGGTTTGCCGTCCGGATTTCCAAATAAAACCATTCAAAATGGCACTGTTCACAAACCAGGTCCACGTGACCACGAATTGACTTTTTGGCCTTTTTATTAAAAGGTTGCGATTTTATATGTGTCTGGCCGTGGAAAAAATGTATCCAGCTCTCATTTGTTGCTTCTAAACTTCATCTATGCGGTTTTACTGTCACAGAGCTCTGCCGGAGAAGAGCTTTGCAAAGCTGGTTTACACTTTGCTCTGCTGATAGTCTCAAATTCCCCATTCCCGTGACGCGGCTGGTTGGCTGCTGCTTTGAGACTATAAAAGAATGCAAGCCAATCATGTAACAGAAGGAGGATGTTATTAGTGGTTGGCATCGCTACCGAATGGTTCGTAGAGAGAACCGGCATGGGGAAAGGCCATTTAGTCCACTGAGGTCCATTTCACTAATTCTACATTAATCCCATTTTTTAAATTCTCCCCACATTCTCATCAACCACCCCCCAGATTCTATCACTCACCTGAACACTAGGAGCAATTTACAGTGGCCAGTTGTCCCTACTGTACAGGTGAGTGGCAACTCAACGTGTCTTTGGGATGTGGGAGGAAGCTGGAGCACCTGGAGGAAAGCTGCACAGTCACAGGGAGAACATGCAACCTTCACACAGACATCACCCCAAGGTCAAGGCTGAACGTAGGTCTCTAGTGCTATGAGGCAGCAGTTCTAATAGTTGTGCCACTGTGTTGATGAAGACTGTGTGGAGTCCATTGATTTACAGCGATTTTGGAACCAAACATGTAGAATGAGCAAAGCAGCAAACATCAGACTCAAAGTAAAATGTTGCAAATCTGCAATGTGAATCAGAAAATGCAGGAAATTGTGAGTAGGTCATGTAGCAACTGTGAAGAAAGAAATGCTTGATGTTTCAGGATGTTGAGATTTCATTCACAACCTACACAAAGTTCCAACAAAAGTTCACCGACTGGTTCTGCTCCAGCTGTGCAGTTAGAGTTCACTTTCATAAACTGTGAGTTTCCACTGAGTGCTGCAGTTTTCTCCTACATCCAAAGATATGCCAGTAGGTTAATTGCCTGCTGTAAATTCCCCCTTAACGAAGGTAAGTGACAAAAGAATGAAAGGGGAGTTTATGGGAATCTGAGAGAGAATGAGTTTCAGGGCTACAGGGAGATAACAAGGATAAACAATTGCGATGGGATTGCTCCATGAGAAGTTGGCATGGATTCATTCGGCCACATGGTCTCCTTCTGCGCCATAATAAGTAAGCACATATCCTTAGGAAATATATGTACTATAGATTTACCATTTAAGCATGTTTTTCCTCTAATTGCATTAATTTGAGATTTTAAGACACAATGTGAACATTTGTACCAAATCTTCAGGAATGATGTCAAAATGTTTATTTTATATCTGCTAATTATTACAGTAGCTACAATTATATATTGTATTGAATGAGTTTTTCCTAAATAACATAAACTCAGTAATGACATTTTCTAATTTGAATTCTACTCAAGGCTCCCCATTTTCATGTCTCTGCATTTTGAGTTCTATGACCGATTTCCTGCTATCTCTTTCAATATCTTCACCTCCAAGCCTTCTCTCTTTGGATTGTCTCCAGTGGATGCAACTCAACAGTAAATGTTTCTGGCCTCTCTTACCATACTACAGCTACAAAAATACTATGGTGGCAATAGTGGGGAGTTTAATTACCAAGATAGTAACTGGGATATAGTTGATGTAGAAGTTAAAAAGGGAAGAAAACTCCTAAATTGCATTTTAATCAATATTTAACAAGCCCAATGGAAGCAAGCTGGAGTGGGAGGTGAGGGGAAGGGTGCATAATGAGGAGAAGCAATTCTGGATTTAAGTCCCACAACATAGGCTGACGCAAAGATTATCAGTAGAGAGCTTGTATGTTCTATTCCATGGCTCTTAATGGTAACTATTGTAGATAGTCACTGTATCTATTGCCCTGCATCCTTCAGGGGTCTTGGGAACACATTCTGAGCTATCCCTCTGTTCCCGCACTCTTCAAACTATACTATTTATTGTGCATTCACTTGCCTTATGTGCCCTTCACAGGTGCTTCTCTCACACCTCTTTGAACTGAATTCAATTTGCACTTTTTTATCCAGCTGACCAATCTATTGATATCTTCCTGCAGCTTACAACTTTTCCTTCTCACCATGCCAGATCTGCAAACTTCTTAATCATTATCCCTGCATGTACATACCATTAATAAGTAGTATGAAAAATGAAGGGCATATAGCATTGAGCCCTATGGGACACACAGCATAGAGGATTTTGAACACTCCCATGGATTATTACACCTTTCAGCCGCTGAGCTAATTTTGGATCCTGCTTGCTATTCCCTTTGATTCCTTGGGCTGATATTTTTCTGATGAATTTAGAATTTCATGTTTTTTGTACTTTTCAGATGTATTGCGTGAAGTACACCAAGTTAAAGTCTGAATCCATTGAGATTTATCTCTTGATTACTTTGCTCTAACTTATTTCTGCCCCAAAACATAGAACACAAGTACAAGCTTTCTACAATTCTATTCTCACAAATTCTCTCTTCAAATTGCAACTGAATTTTTAGATGCAAGAGGAAATGGTCAGTGTATTCTTGCATTATTTTGGTTATTTAAAACAATTACTTGATAATTAACTTAATCAAGTGCAAAAATTGATAAAACGCTTATATCCTTTTTTATGGCTCTGTGAAAGCTAGTCATGTATTCCAAGCAGACACATAGGTTTAACAGCTTTTGTCCTCAGTGTCTCCCTGAACAACACTGAATCATTTGGCACCAACAGTTCACCCACTAAAAGACCCTTGAGATAACCAACCCATAGTTTGTGCAAGCTTTGTGGGACATTCAAAGGCTTTGGTAGCTGCAGTATGTACAGTAAATGCCTCAAGATTGTCTGCTGAAGGCAGTGCTCTAACTCAACATACAGGCAGGCCAATGTTCCAATGCAGTGCCAACAAGGTCTCAAGAAATTAATCATTCCCAATGACAATGGGGAGAACAACCTCCCAGTTCAGAGAAATGAGATCAAGACTGGTGCAGTCACTGCAGAGAGCCATCACTAGCTCAGGATGAGGCCCAAGGGTGAGCCTTTTAGTAGGGTATGCTCCAATCTCCATCCAGCAGGTGGACCTAGAACCACTGTGGCAAGGTTAGCTGCTCACACATCAGTCTCTTCTCCACTGATAGACACCATCAACCAGCTTTGTTGTTGGATAACTTCCTTTAGCTGCATTTTAATTGAAGCTTAAAATAAAACACACCAGAGGCTTACACTGAATTTTCTGTTTCCTTGCACACACTCTGAATGTTTGTGCCCAATTATATGTCTGGGTGTACATCAGTGAGGTTGGTAGGAAATTCAAAATCAAAGTTCAGTTCATTGTCATATGCACAAGTACATATATGTACAGGTGCAATGAAAAACTTACTTGCAGCAGCATCACAGGCACAAAGCATCATATAAGCAGCATTCACAAGAAAAACAGAAATTGAACATAAATCATATACAATCTTTACAAGAAAGAACACAATTAGAACAAAACAATGTCCATTTTAGTGCAAAGAGGTCATAGTATCGCTAAACTGTAGAGATTAAGGTTTTGCCAGTTGGTTCAAGAACCAAATGGTTGAAGGGAAGTAGCTGTTCTTGAACTTGATGTTATGGGACTTCAGGTTTCTCTACCTCCTGCCCAATGGTACCTGCGAAAAGATGGCATGGCCCAGATGGTAGAGATCATTAATGATGGATATTGCCTTCTTGAGGCACCACTTCCTGTAGGTACTACCAATGGTGGGGAGGGATGTGCCTGTGATGTACTGGGCAGAAACCACTATTCTCTGCAGCTACTTACATTCCTGCGCATTTGAATTGCTATACCAGACCATGATGCAGTCAGTCAATATACTTTCAGCAGTACATCTGTAGAAGTTGTTTGGAGTGTTTGGTGACAAGCCGAGCCACCTTAATCTCCTAAGGAAGTAAAGGTGTTGGTGCACTTTCTTTATGATTGCATCTATATGCTGGGCCCAGGACAGATCATCCAATATGTTAATGTCCAGGAATTTAAAGCTGCTGACTTTCTCCAATGTACACCGGCATATGTCCGCCCTCTTTACCCTTCCTGAAGTCAACAATCAGCTCTTTAGTTTTGGTGCTATTGAGCAAGAGGTTGTTGTTGCAGCACCCCTCAACCAGGTGTCCTCTTTTGCTCTGGTAAGCTGATTCATTGCCACTTGTGATTCATCCAACCACAGTAGTGTTGCCAGGGTGAGCATAACACTAATGGCGCCAGCGACCTGGGTTCAATTCCCGCTGCTGTCTGTACGGAGTTTGTATGTTCTCTCCGTGTCTGTGTGGGTTTCCTCCGGGTGTTCCGGTTTCCTCCCACATTCCAAAGACGTACAGTTTAGGAAGTTGTGGGCATGCTATGTTGGTGCCGGAGGCGTGGCAACATGTATGGGCTCCCCCCAGAACACTCTACGCAAAAGATGCATTTCACTGTGTGTTTTGATGTACATGTGACTAATTAAGATATATTAATCTTAAGATGGCATCGGAGCTGTGTTTAGCCACACAATTATGTGTGTATACAGAGTAGAGTAAGGAGCTAAGCATGCAGCCTTGAGGTGTACTTGTGTTGATGATCAGCGAGGAAGAGATGTTGTTATCAATCCTCAATGATTGAGGTCTGCCAATGAGTAAGTTGAGTATCCATTTGCAGAGGGTGGTATAGAGGCCCAGGTCTTGAAGCTTGATGCCGAGTTTGGATGAGATGATTTTGTTGAACGCTGAGCTGTAGTCGATGAACAGAAACCTGATGTATTTTGACCAGATGGTCCAGAGCAGCATGAAGAGCCAGAGAAATCACATCTGCTGTTGACCTGTTATGGTGGTAGTACAAGCTTTCTTTGAGAATGTCAGAATGGGCATAATTTCAGTCGCCATTTTCAAGTGTGCTAGTGCAGGAAATTTCGCATCTTGGTTTATAGCTACAAGTTGCAGATTATGCATGTTATTGTGAAACCCGTTTGTCAACTGTCTTAAATTGCATTTAATTATCAATTATTCTGAGCAACTGGAATCATCAACATTCAAAACATGGGTTGAAAAGAATCCCCAAATATTTGAGAACAAAATGAGTAGATGAAGATGGAGAGGAAAAAGGATAAATGGGGCAGAAAAGAAGGTTCTTATTCTTGTTTTTATCATACATATAATGACATATAATCCTGTCACTGTCTGTAAGGAGTTTGTGCGTTCTCCTGTGTCTGCATGGGTTTCCTCCAGGTGCTCTGGTTTCCTCCCACATTCTAAAGACGTCCGGGTAGGTTAATTTGGGGTTTAAAATGGGTGGCGTGGACTCTTTGGGCTGGAAAGGCCTGTTACGACACTGTAAATAAAATTTAAAATTTAATTTAATTTTTTTTTAATTAATTTAATTTGACACAAAAGGAGGTTATTCAACCCACCAAGTCAAATGCTGACTCCCTTGAGACCAAAGCCGTTAGTCCCATTCTCTCTCTCTCTATTTCCCTGTATCATTTTTATCTTTCATTTTCTGAGTTGAACCCTACTTTGCTGTTGTTTGTTGAAGTAGACATTTTGATACCTTCAGTGCATTCTCCATTGCTCTCTGTTCTTGCTTTAAGAAAGACAAATTACAGAAACTACAGATCCTCTCCAGGTTATGAACGCCTAACTTATGTACAGCCCGTACGTATAAATGAACATTTAGGAGACTGGTGGGATGGATTTGGCAGCTGCTGCAGGGCTGCAGGCATCTTCTCCTGTGTGGGAATTCAGTTCGTGACAATATCATTGCATCTTGCAGAAACATCTGAATGGGTGAGTTAAATGCCCTGGTTTAACTACATGTTGCTCTTGGTTGTCCTGTGTTTTTATTAAATACATTGCCAGGCAGCCAATTTTTCCAACTTATGAACTATTTAGGTTCCAAACAATTCTCAGGAACAGAATCTTGTCGTAACCTGGGGTGGATCTGTACTTCCACTTGGCAATTACTTTCTTTGATTTTTTTTAAATATTCCCAATTATATAACCTGTATCTTCTTGACATTCAATGAAAGATCAGGTCTCAC
Source organism: Rhina ancylostomus (assembly GCA_030265395.1). NCBI lineage: Eukaryota > Metazoa > Chordata > Chondrichthyes > Rhinopristiformes > Rhinidae > Rhina > Rhina ancylostomus. The sequence continues at coordinate 28,046,056 of JARFYF010000046.1, forward strand.
ACCCTCTTTGACTTTAATGATAGCTTTTTTCAGATCCTCTTCGTTTTCAGCCAGTAGGATGCTGTCATCTGCACGTTTTATAAAATTGATGTTTTGCCCTCCCATTCACATTCCTACCTCTGACTCTTCCAGTTCAGCCATTCTCAGGATGTTTTTGTTGTACAGGTTAAATATACTGATAATGTGTATCCCTGCCCTACTCTATAATGCTGAACTCAACAAGAAATGTATTTAAGTTTCACTGACAACAGCAATGCATTTTAATTGTGTGTCTCATGCAGGACTTTGAAATGCATTGAAAACAGCAAATGAACTAGAACATCCAATTCTTCTAAGGAGTCTCTGTACAAAGTAAGAGATTACATTAACAACAATGAGAAAAATAGAATGTTTCAACAGTGGGGATGGAATGAGACAGGTATGCATTTTACCACATACTGGTTTAACCTGTACATCAAATAATCCAGTGTGATAAAACACACCAAAAAACACCCAAAAGTCAAGCAGCAGCCTGCAATAATAAACCAGCAATTAAATACTGAATAATCCTTTTAAATAGTTTTAAATAGCAATGGGGTCTCACCACTTATTAGTGTCATATTGTGCTAAATGAATTCAGAGTCTAGCAAGAATACTGATGAATGATTTTGAAAATTTAAAATAATTTATTCAAATTGATGTATGATTATCATGATATTTAAATATTCCTGACATGATCTCCCAGTACCCTATAAGTACATTTATTTAACTTAAAATGGTGGCTGATACATTTCTGACAAGGCTTTTATTGTTTTGCTTCCTGACTGAGAATTCAAGATCTCTGTAGGCCAGTAAGCATCTCAAAAATGAATGTCATATGGCTGAATTTCCAGGTTCATTACTCTCATTTCACATATTTTTCTTCCCTATCAGAGGTGTGGAAGGGCTACTCCCTAATGGTAACACCAGAGGGCAATGCAGGGCTAAATATCTTGCTCTCATAGCTTGCTATGATTGCTTAGCAAAAATCCTGACATCTCAGAGACTTGGTGACTTCTACTAACTAAGCTTTTGCCTATCACTCCGCAACTTAAAACACTAACTTTCAATTCACTTTATTCCTTTGGTTTATGCTGGGGTAAAGTATTATGAAATCAAGTCCCTTCTTGAAAGCTCACCCAAATGACCATTCTTCGTTTATGAAAATGGCCAATTTTAGCTAACTATTTTAATAGGAGAATTATCACAACTTGCTTTTTAATTTTCCCTTTAACCAGAGCAATGCTAAGGATTTCTTGTGTGTAGGGAGATATCAGATTTAAAGAACTGCCTTATTGGCTTCAAGTCAGTGTCCATGTGGTCCTGAGCAGCTTGACGTTGATGATGATAGGGCAACTCCCTCCCAATCAATTTTCAAGTGCCCATCCACCTGATTTCTACAGGTGATTGTGGGTAGAATTGCCTGCAGAGAGCAAGAAAAAAAGTTGAGAAATGAAGGAATAGACAAACTAAGTTCATTGAGAGAAATATATAAGCATATGGAGAAAAGCGTTAAGGAGGAAAACAATAAGGCACTCCAGAAAGAATAATAGAATTTCAGGAAAAGAGATGCACCTTCAATCGTGAAAGCAATTAATAGGAGACTAATTATTCAAGTAGCTCTTATCCTAAGTGCTTATGAAGTTGAATGTAGTATAATTGATTTTGTGTGATAGTTTTGCTCCAATATCCTGGCTTAGATCAATGGTACTGAAATTCTGTGGTGATTCTCCTGATATCCACAATAACCTTAAGACAGGCAGAATCACAGAGAAATGGCACATATATCTGTGTTTTAGGTCATTCACATCAATTAATCTGGTCTCCGGCTAACATTATGACAGAGTACCAGCAAAACATCAACAGAGTTATCTCAGGGACAGCATTTTAATATATTGAAGTGAGAAGTTCAGAAAGAAATTTTTAGCAAAAAACCTCTTATGTTTTGTGTCTATTCTTACATTTTAATGGTCAGTAGTGTTTATCAACTGTGTTCGTCCTGCCTTTCCACAGGAAGCAACCTTTAACTTTGAACATAAAATCCTGTCCTTGAGAATGATCTATTTCTCCTTGATTAGTATGATTCATTTCTGTTGTTTCCTAATGACCACCTTATCTTTCCTGTACATGCACTCAGTGCCAGTTAACTCTTTGTTACTGCTTTCATCTCTTAGCATAGCTGATTTTTCTTCACTGGTACAATAAACCTTCTGTGACCTCTAAACCTATCATTCTACTGATCCCAATACAGCAGACTCTGCATCCAAGCCTGACTCTGGAAATCATATGAAAGTTGAAAGTCGAGTTTATTGTCATATGCACAAGTACATGTACAATGAAAAACTTACATGCAGCTCCATCACATGCATATAGCATTATATAAGCAGCATTCACAAGAAAAACATAAATTAAACATAAATTATACACAATTTTTAGAAGAAGGGACACAATTAGAAAATAAAACAAAATCCCTTTAAGTGCAAAGTGATCAAAGTGGTCATGGTGTTGCTAAACCGTAGAAATTAAGGTCTTACCTGTTGGTTCAAGAACCGGATGGTTGAGGGGAAATAGCTGTTCTTGAACCTGGTGGTGTGGGACTTCAGGCTTCTATACCCTGAAGGTACCTTCGAAACAATGGCATGGCCCAGATGATGGGGATCTTTGATGATAGAGTTGCCTTTTTGAGGCAGTGCCTCCTGTAAATACTACCAATGGTGGGGAGCCACCTTTCCCTCAATGTCAACAAAACAAAAGAGCTGGTCATTAACTTCAGGAAAGGGGGTAGTGTACATGCACCACCATCAATGGTGCTGTGGTCAAGAGGGTTGAGAGCTTCAAGTTCCTGGGAGTGAACATCACCAACAGCCTGGCCTGGTCAAATCACATAGAAGCCACGGCGTAGAAAGCTCACCGGCGCCTCTGCTTCCTCAGGAGGCTAAAGAAATTTGGTTTATCCCCTTTGACTTTCACCAACTTTTACAGATGCACCATAGAAAGCATCCTATCTGGATGTATCATGGCTTGGTATGGCAACTGCTCTACCCAGGACCATAAGAAACTGCAGAGAGTTGTGGACATAGCCCAGCGCATTACAGGCACCAGCCTCCCCTCCTTGGACTCTGTCTTTATCTCTTGTTGGCTTGGTGAAGCAGCCAGCATAATCAAAGACCCCACCCACCTGGAACATTCTCTCTTCTCTCCTCTTCCATCGGGTAGAAGATGCAGGAGTCTGTGGGCACGTACAACCAGACTTAAGGACAGCTTCTACCCCACTGTGATAAAACTATTGAATGGTTCCCTTATACAGTGAGATGGACTATGACCTCACGATCTACTTTGTTGTGACTTTGCACCTTATTGTACTGTACTTTCTCTGTAGCTGTGACAATTTACTCTGTACTGTTATTGTTTTTACCTGTACTACATCAATGCACTCTGTACTGACTCAATGTAACTGCACTGTGTCATGAATTGACCTGTATGATTGGTTTGTAAGACAAGCTTTTCACTATACATTGGTACAAGTGACAATACAAAAACAATACCAACATCAATACCAGAGGGAGGTACAGAGGCTCAGGTCTTGAAGCTTGATGATGAGGTTGGATGGGATCATTGTGTTGAATGTTGAGCTTTAGTCAATGAACAACAGCTTGATGTATGGGTTCCTGTTGTCCAAATGATCCAGAGCAGATTGAAGAGCCAGAGAAATCACATATGTTATTGACCTGTTGTGGCAGTAGGCAAACTGAAGTGGACCCAGGTCATCTCTGAGGCAGGAGTTGATTCGTGCCATAACCAACCTCTCAAAGCATTTCTTTACAGTTGATGTAGGCACTACCGGATGGTAGTCATTGAGGCCAAGTGAAGGACATGTACGAATTGTGTGATCACTATTGAGCATAATCTTAATACAACCTTTCTATGGGAGTAGATTAAATATAGGGGACTTCTTTTTATCCTAATTTTCTGCCATTATCCTTGGATGGTGTTGATAAATGATATCAAATATGTTCATAGCCCTTTTGTATCTACTCACAGATAGCCATATTCATTGTTTAAGCCAAGAGAATTAATTCTTGCAGGCTATTCAACTATGACATCATAATTGAGATGAGTGAATATTTTGATTTTGTTGTATAAACTTTGGAAATCAGGGAGTGCTATTTAGAAGTTTTGCTTGAAAAATCAAATTTATGGAGTAGAAACTGTGATATGTGGAACGCCAAGCCTGATGGACCAATCAATCTGTTCTGGCTCCAGGTTTTCCCAGGGTGTATTACAATGCCTCCCAATTCCTTGTAAATTATTGATTTAAAGCAAGATGAATCTTATATAAATAGGGCATTTCCTTTATGTTTATTATCAGTACTATTCCTGATTAATAATGACACTAGGTACCATTTATACATTGAAGGTTATCAGCAGCCATTGTATTACAAACAGGAATTTGGCTCTCCTTTTCCCTCTCCGCAATGTACTTTAATTGATTAAAGTATAAAAGAAGTTAGCTGCTGGACTAAAAGGACATTTTGCCACTAAATTATCATTAGAAATAGTATTTTTAAGAAAGCTGAGACTAAAATTAGGTGTGCCTAGAATGGTGCCATTTGGTCATTTGTCTACCACATCAAACTACCATTTGTCACTGAAGCTGGCTTAGGGGGAAGGGCGGAAACTGCAGAGGTCCTGGCGACTAGACTGGAAAATTGCAAATATTACACCTTCTTTCAAAAAATGGTGTAGATATAAAGCCAGTAGATATTAACCTGTCAGTTTAACCTTTGTGGTGGGGAACGTTTCGGAAGTGATAACTAGGGACAAAGCTAGCAGTCAGGAGTACAAGTGTGGATTGATGAGAGAAGCCCGGCATGGATTTATTAAAGACAAATTACGTCTAACATTTTGAGGAAGGAACAGACTTCTCCACCAGTGGAAACATCTTCCCTGTATCCGGTCTATTGAACCATGAAAGAATTTTGTAGGTTTCAATAAGATCTCCCCTCATTTTCGTGGTTAGCATAACACATTACAGCGCCAGCGACCCAGGTTCAATTTCGGCCACTGTCTGTAAGAAGTTTCTGTGTTCTCCCCATGTCTGCATGGGTTTCCTCCGGGTGGTCCGGTTTCCTCCCACATTCCAAAGACGTGTGGGTAGGTTAACACTGGTTTAGAATGGGTAGTGTGGACTCGTTGGGCCAGACGAGCCTGTTACCACGCTGTAAGTAAATTTTCAAAAAATTAAACCCACTTTTTCTGATATATTTTATTCTCTCCTTCTTTCGCTATCCAGGAGACTCTTCCTCCTCTTGGTGAGCCACAGCCAGCGTGGTCAGGATAACCCCTCTGATTATGTAGTTTCTGATTATTTCATTCATGATAAATGTGATCTAAAAAGCACAGTAGCAACCAGACTCTGGGTACATAGGGGCAGATACAGCAAATTGTTTTCTGAGCACTTCCACTCAAGCAGTCAGGAGTTACCTTTATCAGAACAGCAGTCTGTTCTCCGATGTAGTCAATCAATTGCAAGTTGGCCAATGCCTAAAATAGAAATGGTAAAATAAGTGCAAAATCAAGAAATAGATCAGGCCAGTGCAAGAAAAGGCAGCCTGATTGCTCTCTGCAAAGATGGGGTCAGCAGGTAACTGCTTGTACTTTTGGTAAATTTGTCCTGTTTCAGTTAATGTGACACCATTAGTTACACAGTTTTCCCCTATAGTAGATCTCGGCATGGGCTTAGTACTTTGGTCAAAGAGCCTTCCTCAAGGATCTATAGCTCTTAATTTGGTGTTAGAAGCATCTGTCAAGTTGTGAGCATTTACAGGCGTCTTGCAGCAATCATCCCCACTTTCAGTTCACCTGCTGAGATGCTGAAACAAATACAATGACAGAGCAGCTTAGATTTCAGTAACAGCTACCTTGATGTGTTATGAACAGCTGAAACAGACTTAAAACAGGTTTAATTAAAACTGAAACACTTCATCATATCTTTCCATCAATTTTATCTCATTTTCATAGAACCATAGAACAGCACAATACAGGCCCTTCGGCCCACCATGTTGTGCTAACTTTTAAACCTCGCCTAAGACTATCTAACCCTTTCCTCCCACATATCCCCCTATTTTAAATTCTTCCATATGCTTATCTAACAATCTCTTGAATTTGACCAACGTACCTGCCTCCACCACCACCCCAGGCAGCGCATTCCATGCCCCAACCACTCTCTG
>JARFYF010000046.1:28105942-28122205 GCA_030265395.1 Rhina ancylostomus
CATGGAATCCATGTGCTGGACAACAAGGCATTAATGGAGCCAAATTGAGGGCCAGAACTCAGAACCATGACACTTTCCGAAGCCATCCTTACCGTTAACTTGGATAAAAGTGAATTTGGCAATGCCACTCTGACGTATCTTGGTTACATTGGAGATCAAGGCAAGGTAGATCCTGTTCAGCAAGAAGTTCATGCAATATCTGAGTCTCCGTTTCCAACGGGTATGAGGACTGTTGGAATATTTTTTTGGCAATGGTTGGATACTATCGCAAATATTGTGAAAAACATGCCGATATTGCTCTTCCTCTAACTAATCTTCTGAAGAAGGCAGTGAAGTTTGTTTGGACAGATCTTTGTTAAGAAGCATTTGAGAAGCTGATGGCCGTTATATGCTACCATCCTGTGCTCAAAACACCTGACTTTGAAAAGCCATTTTCATTAGCAGCAGGTGCCAGTGATGAAGCTGCAGGAGCTGTGTTGTTGCAGAAGGGTGACCATAATGATATCGATCACACTGTAGCTTACTTTTCAAAGAAATTTAATGAGCATCAAACGAATTATTCCACCACAGAGAAAGAATTACTGTCGCTTGTTTCAGCCTTGCATCATTTCGGGACATATGTTTGCACTGATCATAAAGGACTGACTGTGTGTGCAGATCATAACACATTGCTGTTTCTGAGCCGAGTGAAAAGCAAGAACAGAAGGCTCTGAAATTGGAGTTTAATTTTGCAAGAGTGTGACCTCATGATAACTCATATTAGAGACAAAGATAACGTAATTGCTGATTGCCTTTCCTGATGTTAAATGGGGATCATGTATCGTTATTAATCTGATATTTTTTAATGTGTAGAATGATAATTATTAACATTACTAACAAATGCGCGGTTGAAGTTTTTTGAAACATAATCTTTTTAGGTGGGAGGTGTTAGGGACTTGGTTACTACTGGTGAATGTCCTTGGAAGATGGGGCATCGCGCGCGCGAGCGTGTGTGTCTGCGTGTGTGTTTGGCGTGCTTACGTCACAGAAGATAAAGGACGTTGTTGAAGAAGTCAGTCAGAGTCCGTTAGAGGAAAGAGAGAGAGGCACCAGCCTGCCAGTTTCTCCATCGATGGATGAGAAACAATAACTGTGCCTGTCACTGCAATCCACGTATGGATTTTGGAATGATCCGGTGGAGTCCAATTTGTCATTAACCTGTATCGGGAAACAGGCATTTGTGTGGACGGCCACGTTTCGGATGCGTTTTTTGGGGGAGGAAGTCTCCACCGAGTAAACACTGAGGTGTCGTTTGGTTTCGATCGTGCAACATTTTGGATTTCGGAATTACTCTGTTTTTTCTCTGCATCTAAATGTTATTTTCAGACAACGGTAGATGCTGAAGAAGCCTTTGCTCATGTTTCATCTTATGGCTTGCTGAACTGAACTTTAAGCACCATTCCTGGACTTGGAGATTGGGATTTTGCCGCACACACACGATGAGTTTCGTTTTTGGGTTCATGCTTAAGGTTTAACATTTTTACTTCTAACATTCTAACATTACTACTTTTACTTTTTTTATTACCATAAATAGTAATTAATAATATAGTTTTAAACACTTACATATGACTCGGAGTGTTAGTTTCTTGCTGGTTCGTAACAAAATTGGGGGCTCGTCCGGGATCAGTCCAAAGATTAACGAGGGTGGTATGAAGCCAATCTCAAGAATCGTACTGGAGATCTGAGTTTGAACAAATCAGGGGCTCAGCGGACGACTGATTGTGGTCGGTCTGAAAAATACTTTTTAATTGGCTTGTGTGTGTGGAAAGCAGCAGCAACGGATATTGATGCAATTTTGGAGTCACCAATCCTCGAGGGATGGGGGGTGGCGAAAAGGGATAACTTGGTAAAAGTTACTCCAAGTCGAAACCTTCAAGCTGCAAAGCGGGGGTCTATAAAAAACATTAATAAAATGACAGTGGACTATTATTTGGAGAATGAAGTGTTTGAGGTGAGTGAAGTAGCCGAATTTTCTCAGATTAAAGCAATGATTTCTGATGTGACGAGTCAACCAGTGGAGTTGGAGGAGTTGGAGGAAGAAGAGTGAGATCAGTTTCCTGTGAGTGCGTTACAAATTCCTGATGGCCAGGTGCAGTTAGAAAAGGTAGGGTTAGAACAATGGCTAATGAAGTTCGAGTTAGGACAAAGGAAACTAGAGGTAGAACAAAGTAAAACTAATGCCCAGATGGAAATGAAGAAGATAGAGTTGGAAATTAAAAGGATGGTGGTCGAAATGAAATGAAAGAGTTCTGATTCTGTAGACTTTTTTTTAGCCAGTCAGGATGTTCGATTAGTCCCTCTTTTTGAGGAAGATCAGGTTGATCAGTATTTCCAACGCTTTGAAAAGGTTGCTGTGAGTTCAAACTAGCCAAAGGAAGGATGGGCTCTTATGTTCCAGAGTGTGATTAAAGGTAAAGCTCAACAAGCTTCTTCTGCTTTGTCTGTTGATGTAGCTGATTATATAAAGGTAAAATAAGCTGTGTGGAAGGCTTACGAATTAATACCAGAAGCTTTCAGGCAAAAATGAGGAAGACTCCAAAAATGAGGAGACTTGAAGAAGTCTGCAGATCAGGCGAACATGGAATTTGCAAATAGACAGAGAATACGTTTTGAACAATTGTGCATGGCTAAAATTGGAGTTGGGGGTTATGATAAAGTGACAGAATTAATTCGAGTGGAAGACGTTAAAAGGTGTGCCCCAGCTGAACTAGCAACATATTGAAATAAGAAGGAAGAGGCCACTTTACAAGAAATTGCCAGGTTGGCAGATGATTATGAATAACCCATCAATCCAAATGGGGACCAACTAAAACCCTTCGAAAGGACAATCCAGGTAAACCGGAGATTACATTGGGAGGTAATCAAAAAGGGAAGGATGAAAAGAAGCCAGTGCTGGAGAAACCTGCTGAGCGTACTTGTCATTACTGGAAGAAACCTGGTCATGTGATAGCAAATTGTGCCCTTTTGAAGAAAAGGAAGGAAGTTGTGTCCAATGCTTGTTTTCAGCTAATTAAACCCGAAAATCAAAAAAGGTTCAGGGGATGTTGTTAAAGATAAATCCTTGCCAGATGTAAAGGCTGAAAAGTTGGATGAAGTGAGGAAGGAATTCCGTTCTTATTTATCAGAGGGTTTTGCTTCACTGAATGATAGGTCACCCAGGTGCCAGTGAAAATCCTTGGAGATACAGGGGCTTGCCAATCTCTCTTGACGGACAGTGTTTTAAATTTGGGTGAAGAAACTGACACTGGTGAGGTAGATCTAGTGCGAAATCTTACAGGTGACAATATGTCTGTCCCTTTGCACAAGGTGGCTTTAAAGTCAAAGTTCAAAGAAGGACCTGTTGAGATAGGGATACGACCTAGTTTACCAGTGGAAGGAGTTCCTTCGTTTTTGGTGAATGACCTTGCAGATGAAGAATTTGTCACTGTGGTACGGTAAACCACCAAACTAAGGGTTGATGAGTCTGAGAATGATCCAGATGTTTATCTATCCTGTGCGTAACTCGAGCAAGAGCTAAATTAGCCAAGGCCGATAGTCCTGTGCAGCCAGATGTTGTTCCCTCTGACAGCCTTAAACAGGAGGAAAATTATGATGACTTGTCTGAGACTTTTCTATCTTCACTGGAGGATCAAAATCGTTGTTGTAGACATGCATATTATGATATGTCTTTGTACAGGAAATAATTTATGGCGGAACAGACAAAAGAGCCTGAGTTTACTGAATGGAGAGAAAAAGCACTCTCATGTGATGCGATTGAGAAAGTGCAAATTGGATATTAGGTCAAAAATGGACTCTTAATTAGAAAATGGAGACCTCCTCATTTCCTCACTTCCGTGTTAATGAGTAATGGGAAGGTATTCATCAGGTTGCCTTTCCAAAAGTTGACAGGAATGATATTTTAAACCTGTCCCATAGGATGCCTCCTGCTGCTTCCTTCCAAGTCGATGATCCTCTGCTGTTGCTTTTCCAGGTTTTTCTTGGTCTTAACGCTTTTTTCAAGTGAGTGGAGTTTGGCGTCTCTCTCTTTACCAGCTCGGACGTGTTCAGCAATTAGTTGCTTTCGTTTGGCGTTTTCCTGGATAAGAGTATTTTGTCTGTCTTCAAAGTCCATAATCATGGACTTCAATTCGGCAAAGCTCCGGTCGAACTTTCTATCCAGATTAGAAATAGCTTCCATGATAGGTCGGTCTGCATTACCTTTCCCATTAGCTGGCGCTTTAGATGCGGTACTCATTCTGCCACAATGTTGAGCAAAGAGCAAGCTCACAGAGAACCCAAATGCGGCACACTGGTACAAGACTGGAGTCAGGATACTCCCTCAGGACCAAACACGGGCAGCAACAGGAAGGAATCTTGCCTCGAATATCTGAGGAGGAATCCCAACACGAACTGGATATCCAAAGAGGAACAGAGAACGCAGGACTGCTCTAGAGTAGACCACTCTCAGCAGCCAGGAGCCAAAGTATACCCGAAGGTTGACCAATATTCTGGCAACTGGTGCTAGAGAAACCCAGGTACTTATGCTTGGTCCCTAATGTAGCTCAGGTGTGTGTCGCTAAGCAAACAGACAAGCATGGAATCCATGTGCTGTTCAAGAAGACATCATCAAAGGAGCCAAATTGAGGGCCAGTACCCGGAACCATGACACATTCCAACAATTACAATTCATAATTAAACATGTGCCAGTATTGTAAAAGATATTAAAAAGTGTTACACTGAAGATTAAGAAGTGATTGAACCAAAGCCTATTTATGACTTAGTACACCGAAAGCCACCAACAGAATCCCCTGTGCAAGAATTGTTGTTCTATATTAATCTGTATTAATTTGAAAACTGATAAAAATATTGAAGAAGAGAAAAAGGCAGCTTTCGTCAGGGACTGATCAGTGGGGCGGGTTGGTTGGGGTGGCTACAAGGATGATCGTGGGCATCATACCTGCTGCATGGAGCAGTGGGGATAATCGTTATTATTAACGTATGGTGTGTGGTGCTGGCCTGTCTAAACATCTTTTGCAAAGTCCCTTATTAATACACTCTCGGCCACGTTTTAGCGCCTCTCTAGATTATCCTGAAATGATCACAGGAGGGAATGTCGAAGGAAGGGGTTAAGAATCTGCGACTAACTGTAACTACAGATAGCTGTGGGAAAAATATTTTGCAAGCAAGAGCAGGCAAGCTGCTGACTCAAGCGGAGTGATAATTGCTGTGTCCGGGACCTTTGTGGCAGCCAATGTCCCAGACAATAAGGGCGGTGGGTGTGATAAACTGACTGGGGTAAACTTGTTTTTAACAATGGGGGGAGAAAACTGTCCTTGAATCTCTTGATTATAACTCAATTATGTTGGACAACAGGTGCGATGTCTGTTTTTGGTTCTCTGACGCCTGACCAAAAATCGTGGAGCGTGACAATATCTGTATAAATTTCCGTCTGCTGCTTCGGACTGCAGAGAGCTCTGATAAAGACTCTGCATGAGAGTTTGAAGAGAATTCTCCCGAAGTATCTTGTTAATAAACGCGTTTTAACAGGATTAATCTGTGGCGCTGTTTTTCTTTACAGCTACAGGAATGGGAATTTAAAATCGGGACAATACTGACACCCCAACGGGGTACTGATTATTAGGTTAACCGGCTACTGCAAACTGTTTCTAAGTTCGGGAGTCTGGTGGGAGAACCCAAGATGTTGGTGGGCATATGTGTTGCAGGGAAATAAGTGAATGAACAAAAATATCATAGCAAGCGCTGCATAATGTAGGAATATCAGTTGTTGACATTAAAAGGAAGACTTACAGATTACTATGTACACAGAGAATGACAGCAGAGAGCTGTCTGTGATTGAAGTCCTGGAACACAAAAGACAGGAACACACTGCACAAGCGAAGCAAATCATCTGGAAGGAGGCGTGAAGACTGGCCTTTACCTGGGGGTTGGAGAGTTTATGTTTGGTCGTGGCACCATAATTCTAGGCATTCGCAAATTTACATCTAGAGTACTGTGAACGATGTTCGTCCTGTTATTGAAGGGAAATATACATTACCAATCTAGGCAGATTAGATCACCTCTCGTGGTCGATTGCGGATATGGAGGACCTGCATGGAAATCTGACCAGATTCGGTCTGTAATCCTTCGAGTTAATAAAAAAATGATCTTACTAACACGTATAAAACCCTTAGCGGACAGGGCAGGCTGAGTATTGGGCAAATGTCGGCCTTGAGGAAGGTCTAGAGGGACTGAATGCATATATCGGAACGAATAGTTATTGATTTAAGACTGGGGTAAGTTTGAAAGCATTGCGTTGTTTCCGCAGACTGTCCTAGATCAGGTACAAGACATGTTGCGCACAAAATTAAACCTGTCCTCTTCCGCGCATCAGTCACCTCAAGACACGTATAACACTTCTTACCAACAGAGTGAACGTTTCCCTGCACCGCATCATCAGACACTTCAACACCAAGGGCAACACATGTTGCCCATAGAGTGAAGTGTCCCCTGCAGTGCACCGACAGTCATTCCCGAAACAGGCTCACAGAGGAGATGCAGCTTTTGCAGTTGAATCAGTTCGAAGGACTGACGATTTAAGACGCCGCTTATTTGAAATGTTGCAAGCTCTGGGGATGCATACTCGTCTTAGAAGATGCGATAATCCGGTTTTCTGCATTACTTTGCCTGATGTTATCATTTGGATCCACTGCGTTAATCTAAGATGGATGACAGAATTACTCCAAATATCTATGTTCACTAATATCGTTAGGCCATACTTCAAATATGGGGGACCTATTAGGGCGCCGGACATTTGGAAACGCCATGAATACCAAATTTAAGTTTATCAGCTAAATAGTATGAGACAGAGACGGGCCTGACGTGTTTAAACATCGCTCCATTACTGGTAGAATGTTGCACCAGTTTTTAATTATTTGTCCATAATATTCTTCATTTCTTGGAGTTTCTCCGTTAAGCCGCTGAACTAAAAGTGACCTGCCCGGCAGGGATTTCACTCGACCGTCGTCATCTGTTTGTTCATATTCTTCCATTTCTATTTTTACCTGCGGTGCAACCTTAAAATCTCCCAAGGAGATTCCAATTTGCATAAAACTCAGGGAATGTATCCTTCAAAGTTTCATTCGGAGAGTTTCCCTGCAGCATGAAATAATTCATCCATCGCTAGGAAAATGCTGGACATCTATTTCAGTGTCGAAAACTATTGTACGTGATCTTTGCCATCATTGGAGTTCCTGGTAAGCGGGAGCTCCGTTTCAAGAATATCACCCCGCTTGTGAATATATATTGAGTCAAAGCTTAGAGAGATTGAAGAAACGTTTTGCTTTTGTCCTAATGGAACAGGACACATAACACCCAAAAATATGACGGAGTAGAGATTCTTCGGAGGCATAGGTGGCAAAGGAAAACACGATCAGCACAAATAAAAACTGCTGAAGACCTAATGGGATAAAAATAGGATAAATATGGCACGAAAAGTCATCTGCAACTATGAGTACTCAACCAGGAGATCATGGATAAAGTGCATGCATTGGTTATCATCCCCACGGTTCAAAGGAGGATATCATGAACTGGCATTCACCCGTTGTGGGAACGTTGCAGATATCAGTCACTGTGGAATTCTCCGCAGAGTGTGTTACTGACTGAATTGGTTCATATCGCACAGTTACTGTTCATCGTTGTGAGGAAACAACATCGTTGTTAGGGACGGCACGGTAGCGTAGTGGTTAGCACGACGCTATTACTGCACCAGTGATCCAGGTTCGATTCCCGCCCCTGCCTGTAAGGAGTTTGTACATTCCCCCGTGTCTGCGTGGGTTTCGTCCGGGTGCTTCGGTTTCCTCCCACATTCCAAAGACGTACGGGTAGGTTAATTTGAGGTTTAAAATGGGCGGCGTGAAATCGTTGGGCCAGAAGGACCTGTTACCACGCTGTAAATAAAATTTAAAAAAATAAATAAATTTAGAAATGTCACAGTGTAATGAATCAAAATGTGGACCAAAAACTGGAGAGTGTCTCACTAATCCGTGACCGTGTATGACTCAGTTTCCATTCTCCATTGATTTCCTCCTCTATGAAGTAAAACAACCCAACTCCCGAAATCTTTTGCGCTTTCCCACTAAATATTGAAAACTGCATGTTCTGCTAACACCTCCTGACATGACGTTACAAAGCTATGAGAGGCATAGATCGGGGAGACAGTCAGATTTCTTACCCAGTGTAGAAGTATCAAATAGTGAAGGACATAAATTTAATCTGAGAGGGTGAAAATTGTATGAAGATGTGCGGGGCAAGGTTGTTTTACACGGTAAGTATTGCATGCCGGGAACGGGCTGTCAGATACATTGTGGTGTTTCAGTGGCTTTTCGTGAGAAACATTACGATGCAGGAAGTGGTGGGGTATGGATCATGCGTCAGCAGAAGAAATTTTGTTTCATTTGGCATCATTTTTGGCACGGACATGAAGGGCCGAAGTGCCTGTTCCTGCACTGGACTGTTCTGTGTTCTATGTTGTGTTTTCATGTTGCAGCGGCATCAGCAACGGAGCCATTCACAATGTTGCACTGTTAATGCCATGTTTAATTTGAATGCTCCGCAGCTTGTTACCATGCATTTTTGTTCGCCTTTCTTCATTGCATTCCTTACGTACTTCTGTGTTTTTCAACCCATGACCCCCATATCTTGTTTTCTCGGCTGTAAACTTTTGCTTCCTCCTTTTCTGTAGCTCACACACCTCCCTGTTCAGTCTGCTCTTTCTCCCAGCTCTCGCGCAGCCATTTGAGTCCAGTAATACCCAGTAACAAGTCTTCACTGTTTCCGCAGTCAATTCAGTAGCGATTGTGATCCTGTCCCGGGGAAAGTGCGGCCTCTCCAACTGAACCACTCGCTACCTGGTGGCCATGGCAACGGCGTATCTCCTGGTCATTATCACTGTGGTCATTTTGCTTCGGATGAACTTTAATTACTTCCCATTGAATTTCCTGCACATGACCCATGTCTGTAGGGTCACCTTTACATTGACTTACTTAACAACGAACTGTTCAGACTGGTTCACCGTCGCTTTCACCTTTGATCGATTTGTCGCCATTTGTTGCCAGAGGCTGAAAACTAAATACTGCAGCGGGAAAACTGCGGTTGTGGTTCTAACAACAACCGGAATTTTGTTCTCTCTGAAAAACGTTCCATTCTACTTCGCATACGAAACTCAATTAATCATTGCAAGTGTACCGTTCGGCTGCGTCGTTAAGCAAGATTTTTACATTGAACCTGGTTGGAGGGCGTTTAACTATTTCGAGGCGTTTTTAACTCCATTGTTCCCTTTTGCTGTAATTCTCATGCTTAATGCTATGACAATGAGACACATTTTAGTGGCCAGTCGGGTCCGTAAGGGGCTGGGGGGTCAAAGCAAGGGGGAGAACCGAAGTGATCCAGAGATGGAGAGCAGGAGGAGGTCTGCAGTTTAAATCTTCAGCATCTCCGGCAGCTTCATCCTGCTGTGGCCGACAAACGTTGCAAATTTCATCTATTATCATATCAGAGGAACAGGAGGAGGGACTAATTATTCTGAAATTACTTTATACCAAGTTGGATTTTTGCTCAGTAATTTTAGCTGCTGCACGAACACATTTATTTATGCAGTGACTCAGTCCAAGTTCAGGGAGGAAGTGAGTAGAGCGATGAAGTATCCAGTCATCTCACTGCTTCGGAACATTCGCAAACTCCACACCGCCGCCCCCCCCCCACCCCCCTCCGGGACGAAGTCCAGAACTGACGGCAGCGTCACCAGCTCGGACTCCATCACCGCACATTCATCGATTCATACAGAACGACTGAATGCTTGTCCATCATTCTGAAAGCAATGATCTCCTGCTGTTCACTCCCCAGGCGGAGGATCATCTGCGCAGAAACCGTGAAGCTGTCAAACCTGTAATGCCCATTAGATGTTAATCCCGTGCCCACAATGACTAATCCCGTCACCCACACACCCTGGTAGGGGTGAACCTTCATCAACAACACCCAGGGTTGTGGTTATCTCCAGCCCACAATCCACAGAGGGGAGTTGTTATATTCCTCGCAACGTGTGTGGTAGACAACACTCAACCCACAAAACTGTTTCCACAGTGATTGAAATAATAAATCACAGAGATCACAGAACAGAATAAAGCAAATGCATAGAAGCGTAGGCAGCTCGGTTCTTCTAGTCAAGTCTGCCCCGCCATTCCATGTTATTATGGCTGATTTGCACCTGTTATCGTCAGTGAACCACAACCCTGAGTTCGGTGATGTATCCAAAGAAATTATTTGCATCTTCATTATCCAGTGACCAGACGTCTGAAATCCTCTCGGGTAGAGAATTACAGGGATACATTACTCCCTGCAGAATAAATTCCCCGCTTCGAAGTTTTACATACCTATCTCCTTGCAAATTTATTGTGTCTCCTCGTGAGAGACTCTCTCACTATTGAAAACATGTTGACATGTGCCATGTCACCGCGCCCCCTCTCGAAATTAATTTAAACATATCAATAAAATCAATTCACATTCTTCCAGTCTCCATAGAATATTGATGCAATGTCTTCAGCAGCTCAATCCTCTCATCCCACGCATTAGTTAAGTGAATCTCTTTTAGGATGCCTTGAGTATCATTATCTATTTGATAACGTCATCCAGGTGTTGTTAAAATAGGGCTCTGTACAATTGCAATAGTCCATCCAAATCTCGCAACACAACCACTTTCCATAAAGGATAATCTGCCATTTACCGTTCAAACCGCTTGCTGCTCGACTCTGTTCACATTTTACTAACCAAGCACAAGAACACACGCACCTCTCTGCACCTCCACAACTTCAATCAGAATTAAGGTCAGATTTATGATCACTGATTTATGTGACGTGAAATCTGTTGTTTTGCGGCGGCTGTGCAGTGCAAGGCATAAAACTACCATAAATTACAGAAATAAATAAACAGTGCAACACAAAGTAATAACGAGGTCGTATTCATGGGGTCAGAGCCATTCAAATATCTGATAAGTCACTCTCCATTTCGACAATATTCCGGCTTCAGTGTATACTTAATGAAGTACAAGACCTTACATTTTTCCTCCTGAGATACTGCGCCACATTTGTGCCCACTCACTCAACCTATCTGCATCCTTCTACAGAGTCCTGCGAGCCACATCGCCACATGCACCCCCACCCATGTTTGAGTCCTCAATAAACTCGGATAGGTGACGTGCTTCCCCATTCTCCCAATCATTGCTGGAAATAATAAATAAATTAGTGGCACGAACTGATTCTCCAGCCGGAACAGAAACAGAAAATCCCTGACCCTCACCTGTCACCCCACCAGGCTCCGCATCCAGCAGATCATTTCCCGCAATTTATGCCATCTGCAATGCAATCCCAGCAGATTCCGCTCCCCTCCACTTTCACCTGTTCGCAGGGAGCAGTTTCTCAGTGACTCCCTGCTCCACTCATTCTCCTCCAGTCACCCTCTCCGTCCCCAGGGACTCTGTAACTGCAAGAGGAGGAACACTTGCCCCTCCTCCTCCCAACTCACCAACATTCAGGGCCCTCTTCCAGGTGAGGCAGATCTTCCGACATAAATCCATAGGAGTTATTTATTTCATCCGGTGCTGCCGTTTGGCTTCGTTGAGTCTGGGTGCAAACTGGGCAATGGCTTCGATGGCACCTCAGCCAGACGTGGTTGTCCAGTGTTCTGGGTTGGCAACCATTTACACTCTCCTCCGCATTCTCACACCCCCATGCATGTTCTCGGCTTCCTCCACAGCTAAGTTGAGGCTGCACGCAAACTCGAAGAACAACACTTCAATCTCCGCCTCGGTGAACTGTAGCCTGGCGGGATGAACATTGGAATCTCCGACTTCCGGTAACTGCTTCGCTTCTGCATCTTTTCTCTTTACCCTCTCCTCCTGATGCACATGGCCCCATCACCCTGTCTCCTTCCCCGCCACCTAATTCCCCATCTGCCTCTGACCCTCACATGCCTGGCACTGGTTCCTCTTCCCCACGACTCCCCAGAGCCCTCCCTTAATCCATGCTCCACCTTCCCCGTCTGTCCGATTTCATCATCTTCAGTCCTTGGTCACTTCCACCTCTCATCTCCTAGATTTGGAGGCCAGTCCTACTCCACACCCCGACCCACCATTAGTCCCTCACGTGCATCCTCTCTCTGTCTGGACAAAGGCGAGATGCCGGTGTACTGGACATTAGCCAGTGTTAATCCTTTTAAGAAAATAGGCATTATGCAGGAAATTATAGGCTCTCTATACTCACATACGTATCTCCGTGTCGGGGAGCAAACTGGGGAGGAATTCTCGCGAACGGATTAATTAACATTTGGAACAACATGAGCGAATTATCGACAGTCATTATGGCTTTGCGCAGCAAGTAATGTCTTCCAAATGTATCTTTTTCTTGGAGATAAACTTGGTGATTGATGAGGATCGAGCAGTGAATGATGTCGACGTGGACTTCTGTGAGCCGTTTGACAACATCCCTCACAGTAGGTTCATCAAAAAAATTGAGACGTGCGGGATCCATGGTGAGTTGGTAGTTTGGGTTAGGAATTGGCTTGCTCTTGGAATATAAAGGACAGTGGTGGAAGGGAGTCACTCTGCAGTCTTCTTGTCGCTGGCGTGCTGTGACCAGTGGTGAAACTTTGGCATCAATCCTGGACCTCTGTTGTTCGTGATTTCAATCAATGACTTGAAGCAGATCCAGATGGGTTGCTTGGTAAGTGGGCTGACGGAACACACATTGCTGAAGTTGTGGAAAGTAAAGGAAGTCAAAGGATAGAGTAGGATATAGATCAGTTAGTCATGGGCGGAGAAATGGTATATGGAATTAATCAGGCAATTATGAGGTGTTCCTCTTTGGGAGATCAAATGCAAGGGGAGTGTATACAGTTAATTTCAAGACCATCAAAAGTACTGATGTACAGATTCAAGTCCATAACTCCTTGAAAGTGTCAACACAAGGCCATACAGTGGCAAAAAAGGCGTAAGCCATACTTGATTCATCGCTTCATAGAGTTTCGCAGTCAGGAAGTCATGTTGCAGTTGTAAACATTTTGCCCAGCCGGCACTTGGAGTGTTGCGTGTCTTTCTTGCCGTCCGGTTACAGGAAGGATACGGAACCTTTGGACACGGTTCAGCGAAGGTTTCCAAGATGCTGTAAATATCATAGGGAATAAGAGAGTGGAGTTTGTACAAACTTGGGTTATTGTCTCTGGAGCGTCTGAGTTAAGAAGAGAACTGAAAGAGGTTTATAAAATAATGAAAGGCACAGATAGGGTATCGCTTTAAGGTGAGAGGACAGATGTTTCAAGAGGACATGCGGGGCGGGTGTTTTGCATAGCGAGTGGTGATGCCTGGGACGTGCTGCATTGGGTGGTAATGGAAACAGTGATGTTCAAAAGGTGTTCAGATAGGCACGTGAATATGCAGGGAATGGACGGCTACGGATCATATGCTGGTAGAAGGGATTTGTTTAATTTGGCATCATGCTCAGAACAGACCTAGTGGGCCAAAGGTCCTGTTCCTGTGCTGTACGACTCCTTGTTCTATGCATATGGTTAGTCGATTGTGGCCAATCATTTGGGAAGATCCTGTTCTGTCATACATCATAGATTCCCCAAAATCGAGAATGACAGCAGCAGAAAAGGAGGCAGATCCACCAGAGGACAGCGCAGAGTTTTTTATTGGAGCTTTTCAGCTGTCGCCAATGCTTTGGATCATGCCGTCTTGTCCTCTGCCCATTTCCCTAACTACCTTATACTTTCTGACATCCTTCAGTGTCTCCTTCTCACTGAGATCTCAACTTCCTCCAGAGTTACGCGGGAAGTCAGTACAGATCTGCACAATATTCTGCCCAAGATCGTGATCTGGAAATCGCAGGCAATGCCTTCGTTTATTGACAAGGCTTATTTCACTGCGATGAATTTCTTGATCTCATTGTCTCGATTCTACGATTCCTGTTTCTGAACCCATATTTATTGCTGTCTGCACTGACTGTCATGGTTCTGAGTTCTGGCCCTCAATTTGGCTCCTTTATTGCCTTGTTGTTCAGCACATGGATTCCATGCTGGACTGATTGTATAATGACACTCACCTGAGCCGCATTAGGGGTGGAGCTTAAGTGCCTGTGTTTCTCTGGCACTAGTTGCCAGAGTATTAGTCTACCTTTGGGTATACTTTGACTCATCGTTGCTTAGAGTGGTTTACTCTAGAGCAGTCCTGTGTTATCTATTCTTTTGTGAAGATCCAGTTTGTGTTGGGATTCCTCTTCTAATCTCCGAGGCAAGATTCCTTCCAGTTACTGCCTGCGTTTGTCCTGAGGAAGTATCCTGACTCCAGTCTTGTATCAGTGTGCTGCATTTGGGTTTTCTGTGAGCTTGCTCCTTGCTCAACATTGTGACACTTTTCCTTGCTGCCCCCACCACAACCACCCCCCCCAACCAACTCTCACCCCTCCACACCCTCTCTTAATTTTTTCTGGGGTACTGTTATTGTTACATGATGCTGTCCAACCTGCTATATCTTTCCTGTGATGCATAGTTCATGACCGACTGTTAACTATTTAAACATGGGTGGCAACCTCGATTAACATAACACAATGTATATTGTTCATTAAATTTTATTGAACAATAAAAAATACCCTTATGTATTTCCAATCTTGTAACTTCAGTTGCCTGGTAATGTAATCATTCTGTGCTTTGTCCATTAAAGTTACACATGGACCGGAATCAGTTGTTCCATTCTTTAAGCCTGTTCCATGATTCATTTAAGTCAGGGTGGCCCTCAATTCGACTGAAGGTGATCGCACTTGTCTCTCTTTTTGTTGCCTTGTGAGTTACTGGGCAGCGAGAGTTTCTGGCTTGGGTTAGAGAAAGAAAGTGGGAGAGGGGTTGAAGGCTTCCTACCTGCTTTTCTGGGAAGCAAGAGACCTTGAAACAGAAAGAGACAGATGGATAGATAGGCAAATAGAAGGAGACAGGGAGTATGTCTCTGGATTTCCTTTATCACCTGCC
Organism: Rhina ancylostomus; assembly: GCA_030265395.1. Taxonomy (NCBI): domain Eukaryota; kingdom Metazoa; phylum Chordata; class Chondrichthyes; order Rhinopristiformes; family Rhinidae; genus Rhina; species Rhina ancylostomus. The sequence goes on from JARFYF010000046.1 coordinate 28,121,027, forward strand.
AGTGACCGGAGTTTGGGTCCTCTGACATGATGTTTATCCAGGGCCAGGAATTGTGAGTTTCTCTGTGCATGTAGGTTATGAAGTCAGCTAAAACCAAATGTTAATCAAATATGCCCTCAGTAGTGACACTCTCTCTATTGGGGCAGGAAGAACACATTGATGCAATCATGAAGAAGGCCTGCCAGGAGCTCTACTTCATTAGGAGTTTCAGATTTGGTATGTCACCAAAGATTCTTGCAAATTTCTACATTTATATGGTGGAGATCATTCTGACTGGTTGCATCACCGCCTGGTATGGAGGCTCCAATGTGCAGGATTGAAAGAGGCTACATTAGGTTGTAGACTCAGCCAGCTCCATCGTGGGCACAACCCTCTCCACCATTGAGGACATCTTCAAGAGGCGGTGCCCTGAGAAGGCAGCATCTATCATTAAGGACCCTAACTACCTCGGACATGCCCTCTTCATGTTACTACCATCAGGGAGGAGGTACAGGATCCTGAAGACCCACACTCAACATTTCAGGAACAGTTTCTTCCCCTCCACCATCAGATTTCTGAATGGTCCATGAACCCATTACTACCTCATTATTCCTCTTTTGCACTATTTATTTATTTTTTTAACCTATAGTAATTTTATGTCTTTGCACTGTACTGCTGCCACAAAACAACAAATTCCACAACATGTAAATCAGTGATAATAAAACTGATTCTGATTCTGAAGTGGGTTCAGGTCCAATTTGAGTACAAAAATCAAAATTGAAATTCCTTCGTACTGTTGAGGGAGTGTTGCGCTGTCAGAGATGCCATCTTTAAGATGAGGTCCAGTGTTTTTTAAACAAATGTGAAAGATCTCAACAGAACACCAAAATATCTTTTTGGTGTCCTGGCTGAAGTTGAACTCCTAACCAACATGTCTGCAATTCATTATCTGGCCATCTTCAGATTGCTAAATGTATGATCATGCTCTGAACCAGTTATTGCCCTCAATCGTGTTGATTGATAACCAGTGGTTCTGCAGGGAACTGTTCATGCTTCAGTACTTCCTGCATCTCTGTACGTGTAAGGTGGAAGCCAGAAAAAGTTATCAGAAGCTGTCAATGTGTTCTGGTGCCAGGACCTCAGGCTAAGCACCTTTCGGAGCCTGTCCCTTCTCACTGAATACCTGTCAAGTGTGGGGGT
>JARFYF010000046.1:28280487-28292634 GCA_030265395.1 Rhina ancylostomus
AGAGCATTTGACATGGAGTCTGGAATATATACCTTAATGAACCATAGACTTGAATCTGAAGAGATGATTGAAATGAAAGATTTGGAGAAAAAAGGGTTAATAACCAAAGTCAATAAATCTGCAGACTGTGGGAACTCCATTGTAATGGGTGAGAAATTTAATGGACAGCCAAAGATTAACCTAAACCCAATAGATCTGACTGATCAAAAGGGACCACTACCCAACTCCAACTTGGAAATAAATCATTGAGGCCAAAGTTTTCAGCAAACTTGGTGCCAGAAATGAGTACTAATCTGAAATATGATAAAGGAATCTTCACAGTTGGCAACATTTAACACACCATTTGAATGATGCATCCAATTTCAGCCTTTTGGTCTTAGAACAAAGCAAAGGAGTGTTTCAGCTAAATATAGCTGAGGATACAAAGAAGCAGTTGGCATATCAATTGACAACCAGATGACAAAGCACAAGACTAAGATCTCCATGAAGCAATGGGAAAAACCAGAAAGGCAGAGGTCACGTTGAATATTGACAAATGCACCATAAAAAAAGAATGCCAGTTCTTCACAATGATACACACAAGAGTGAAGACAATCCCAAAAATAGTCAAAGAGGTCAATGAAGAACTATGAAGTTTTCTAGGGCTACTCCAATACGAGTTCTTTACTCACGTCAGTACATATGGCAAACCTGAGAGAACCACTTAAGAACGTTGAATAACATTAATCAAATATCATGGTAATTGAGGAAATAGTGTGCACTGAGACAAATAGGTCCTCCTTCAACTGATATGAATCATATTATTTCGCAAGCAGATATTCTATTAAAGGTCTGGGAGCAGCTCTAGTACAAGATGGTGAGCCGATAGCATTATCTAAAGTTTTCACCAAGCAGAAACAAAATAAGCTAACGGAGAAAGAAATTTATTAGCAACTTTATTAGGATGTGAGGATTTCAATACAAGGAGGTCTGAAATTGAAACTGATCACCTATCCCTACAACAAAACTACAAGAAGTACTTATGTTGAGCATGTATAAGGCTGAAAAGGATGCTCTTGAGAATTCAGCTTTGTGATTTCATTCTAAAATACAAACTAGGAAAAGAAATGGTACCAGCAGATGCACAGGAGAAGCTTAGGGTGGGAAATCCAGCTATGAAGATTTACTACCTAATAAATATGACAATAATAAAGCTGAGTAAAACCAGAGACTGACAAAAATGAGTTACAAATGCTCTCTGAAAAGTTGATGCAGGGATGTTTGAAAAGATGAAACAAACACAGCTAGGAACAAGATGTAATTGATAACAACTTATTGGTGTTCTACTAGCTAGATTCAGAATCATTATACCCAAAAAGATGCTAAGAGAATTATTTTAAAAAGGTAAACCAAAGTTTTATCAGGAAAGAGAACCTTCTGGTTGTCCCACAGTCCTGGTTGGGAGAGGGGAGTGGGGGGGAGGGTAAGATTTCCAGTACTCAAACTCAACAATGATGAAGGAGAAGTGATACATTTTCAAGTCAGAATGGTGTGTGACTTGGAAGGAAACCTGTTCCCATGCATTTGTTTACCTTATCTTTCTTGGTGCAAGAGATTGCTGGTTTAGGAGGTGTTTTCTGCTGGCCAGTGTGAGTAACTGTAGTGCATTTTGCACCCGCTGAATGAAGGGAATGAATGATTAGGATGGTGATGAGATACTAATCAATTGGAATGCTTTGTCCTGGATGGCATTGAGCTTTTTAAGAGTTGCTGGAGTTTACCCATGCAGGCAAGCAGATGGTATTCCATCACATTCCTGATTTTTGCCTGGTGGACAGTGGAATGTCCTTGGGGCATCAGGAGGCGAATCACCTACCACAGGAAACATGCCTCTAATTACTGTAGACATAGTACTTAAATAGTTGGTCTAGATAAGTTCCTGGTGATCCCCCAGATAGTAGAAACATGATAACGGTAAAGGTCAGTGGGTACGCTCTTACTTGTTGGAAATCTCATTACTTGGTATTTATATGGAACAAATGATACTTGCCACTTATTAGCCCTCCCTAATAGCACAAGAAGGCAGGCCATCAGCATCAGCAATTAGGGATGGGCAATAAATGCTGGCCTTGCTAATGACCTGAAACAAATCACAGAGTGAAACGACCACAGCCAAGTCAAGAGCATGGAAACATAATATTGTACTACCTATGTGATACGGTGAAGAGAGTTTAAGGTAAATTTAAAATGGATCATCCAAGTAAAAAGAAAAAGGATGTTATATTATTGTAAAATAGAGTTAGGAATAGCATTGTTACACATAGGTATACAATTATCTTCATTGTACTTCATTCAGTGTACTGTACTCTACATACTCAATATATGGAGTATTGTTGATCATAGTGTTCTGTGTATAAGACATAACACCAAGACACTGAGGGATGAGGAGAGAGGGAATGGATGGAGAGTTGGGGAAAGAGAGACCAGATTGAGTGAACAGAAACAGATTGTTTGAGACCACAGATGAAGGAAAAATCAAGGGTAGGGGATTAAGTAGATTTAGGATGCAGTGAGAGTGAAACCAAAGATGAAGGTGGGGAGAGGGAGATCAAGATGGGATAGGTAACATAAACTAAGTTCAGGGAAGAAATTTTAGGTACAGAGAGAAAACTAGGAATATTAGGTAGAGAAAATGCAACAAATATGCTTTTTGTAATATTGATTATATTCCACTTTAAGGAATGTAATGCCATATGTGACTAATTACTCTATGTATGTTGCAAGATTGTTTAGTGTAAAAGCTTCCAGAAGTCTGCCTATCTCTATGGAATAAACAAACAGCCAGAGGTGGTTCCCGGTAAGCTTTTATTAATTAATAAAGTACTCAATTAGTTTAATTTACTGGCTATCTTACAATACCTTAAAGAGATACGTTTTGAGAAGTGCCACTGATGAAATTATAGGCATTGTCTCAGAATTTAAAGCCAAATCAGACATGATCTCCTCAACATGAGATAACAAATGGGTGTAACTTGCAATAGCACACAAAGGAACAAATAAAGTTGCAGAACTGTTGGATTTCTGGGCAAGTAACCTGAATAAAGAATGGAGTCAGTCTTTACACTGTATGTTGAGCTGGCTAAGGCACAGAAAGATCAGGTTACTTGTGATCATGGCGAAAAGATCCTTATTATAAAACCCTCAAATGAGAGTCAGGAAAAATGATTAGATGTATTCCAAGTACATTACCACCTACATGGAAATAAAACAGTGGCCATTACTGTTTATTTACATTTGATCAGGAATAGGAAAAATGCTTTGATACTTTCATAACTGAGCTAAGATTGTTAGCTGACAATTGGAGTTTTGAAGACCTTAAGAACTTGTTGGTCAGAGATTGAATTCTTTGTAGAATCCAGGAGTCCAGCCAGAGGGAGCTGCTACTTTGCGAGTCGTAGTGTCATAGAAAGCTACAGCATGGAAATGGGCCCTTCAGCCTACCGAATTCGCACTGATCATCAGCCACCCATTTGTACCAATCAGATGGTTCCACGGCTTTGCCTAACTCTAGTATAGGTAAAACCACAGAGCTATCCCAAACCAAACATTGCATGAAGCACAAAAGGCAGAACAATGGACATCGAAATAATTTGTACAAAATTACATACCAAAGAAAATATTGAACGTCTATGGAGTGGAGAAGATAGAGACAAGATCAAATTTGGAGCTTCAATTGAAAGCAAAGTACCATGTGCCAAATGAAGTCAATACTGTAACTAAAAGCGTATCTACATCGAGATACCAAGGTATAAATGCAAGGGTAACCAGTGACATTAGAACTCGATTTTGAACGTTAGTGTAATGTCCTCCGGAAGCAAACCATCTACTCAAAAGGGGTATAGTTAAAACCAACAAATGATGTGTTGTCAATGTGCAAGGAGCTCTCTGAAGGTGATGAACCCACAGAATCACGAGAGGTAATGATGTGTATTTCACCACAGACGTGTTGCTTAGAGGTGAAAAAGTAAATAATTGTCGGTTCCTTTGTACATTAAACAAATTTACTTTTGTGCACGATCAAGGACCTACAAGTGTGAATACCAATATTAATTTACTTCACAATTTAAGCTTATACATAGTAATAAAAAATCCAAAGGGAAAACTAAACACCCAAAACCACCTGGCAATAAAATAATTCAGGCCAAGACAATTTTTTAAAATCATCTACTGTTACTCAATGCACATGAAATTTAATCCAGATAAGTGTGAGGTGATGCACTTTGGGAGGTCAAATTCTGTTAGGACATATAAACGGCAGGGACCTTAGGAGCATTGATGTGCAGGGAGATGTTGAGGTGCAAGCCCATAGCTCCTTAAGTGGTGGCATAGGGTAGATAGGGTAGTAAAAAGGCAATTGGTATGCTTACCTTCATGGATCGAGGTATTGAGTACAAGAGTCGGGACAGCATATTGCGGTTGTACAAAACATTGGTTAGACCGCAGTTAGATTATTGTATATAGTTTTGGTTACCACACTACAGGAAAGTTGTAGTGGTAATAGAGAGAATACAGAGGACATTCACCAGGTTGGTGCCTGGAATGGAGGGCTATAGTTATGAGAGATTGAATAGGCTGGGTTTCTCACTAGAATGCAGGAGGTTAAGGGGTGATCTTAGAGTTTTATAAAATTATGAGGGGCATAGATAGGATGGATTGTCAAAGTCTTTTTCCCAGGGCAGAGGAGACTAAAGCTAGAGGACATAGCTTTAAGGTGAGAGGGGAGAAATTTAAAGGAGAGCTAAGGGGTAAGTTTTTCACAGAGCGATGGGGGGATTATTTGGAACAAGCTGCCAGAGGAGTTGGTGGAGGCATTTATAATTACAACAGTTAAAAGGCATTTGGACAAGTACTTGGATAGGAAAGGTGTAGAAGGTTACAGGCTTAATGCAGACAAATGGGGTTAGCATAACACCAGGCAATCATGGATGAGGTGGGGCGAAAGGGCCTATTTCTGTGCTGGGTGTTTCCGTGACTATGATTCTAAGGACTTATTCAGGGTCATTGCAAGAGGATGCAGAAGTTGAAGCAAGCAGCATTTTGCAATAGACGTAAGATATCTTTATTAGTCACATGTACATTGAAACACAGTGAAATACATCTTTTTTGTGTAGAGTGTGCTGGGGGTAGCCCGCAAGTGTCGCCACAGTTCCAGCGCCAACATAGCATGCTCACAACTCCTAACCCATACGTCTTTGGAATGTGGGAGGAAACTGGAGCACCTGGAAGAACCCCACACAGACACGGGGAGAACATACCAAACTTCATAAAGACAGTGGCCGGAAATGAACCCGGGTCACTGGCTTGTTATTCATTTATATTATGGTAATGGGAACACCAAGCCCCCTTACCAAGAAAAAAATTATGCACAATAGAGTGCAGACCATTAGGCACAGAACATTCTTTTTACCTAAAAAAGATGTTCAGGAGGAGGATCAAAAAGAATATCTGAACAGGTGTTTCTGGACACTTCCAAGTTTTACAATTAACCATGAGAATAAACCATATTGCTGGTATTATCTGTTGCAAATTACAGCGTGACCTTCAGGCAATCCTGTCACCCCTGAGCCTAACTTGGGAACCCCTAATTTACAGAAAGGTATTGATCTAGTATCCTTGAAATATTTAGTGGCTAAATTGTCCATTTGACTAATTTCACTTACGAAAATATCCAATGGCATAAATTTTTTTTTTCTAAAATGTATAATGGTAGAATAATGACCAAATTTTGGAACTCTTGCAAATTCAGAAATCCAATAGCTTTTATCTTGCTGAGATCATCAGAGGAAATTCTAGTCTAAACAAAAACCAAGTGCTAGAACTATGCAGCAGGTCAAGCTGTGGAGAGAGAAACAGAGTTAACATTTTAGGTTGATGTCAGGAATGTATCTAAGTATGGAGCATGCTGTTTTCTCTCTATCCATGTGTGCATTTGTATTGTGATGCTAATGAACCAAGGTGTCATGTAAGATTTTCATGTAGGTTCACAAACATTCAATTTGTAGTAAGTGTTAAGTCTCCGCATGTAAAAGTGTGCTATTTTGCATATAAACATTATATCTCTGGTTGTATATGCTATGCTCAATGCACTCTGAACACATTACATTAACCTTTCATCGGAATTGGGAAAGTTAGAGATAAAACAAATTTTAAGTTGTAGAAAAAAGTGGGAGTGGAGAAAGAATAAAAGGGAAGGTCTGTGATAGGGTAGAGACTAGGAGAAACTGAATGACACCAGTACTGAAAGAGGGAGATATGGGTTAGATAAGAATGAAGAATATGTCTGGGGGAGGTTTAAACAGAGAGGTATGATTGCTCCAACCATCTTCTCAATCTTACTTGCTACAATATTGCATCTCAACTCCAACAGGTTCTCCATGAGAATGGACCTAATGTACAGGATGAATAGGACCTTTGTCGCCTCCACTCCACAATCACGGTCACTCTAACCTCAGGCAGCAAGGTGAAGGAGACTACACTTGGGATATACATAATTGGAGGTCAAGATCCGAATCATCATTGACTTATTCACTGAAGTGTATGGGGCAATGAGCCTTACATTGAACATAAGGCAAGGGGTCTCTACTGAGCATCTTCACTGTGTACCAACAATGCCCAACAATAAAAGTCCACAGTGAGACTCTGGAAAATGTGAACTGCTTTCTCTACCTTGGGAGCCATCTCTCAGTGAAGGCACACACTGATGTCAAAACTCATGACCATCTCCAGCAGACATGCACAACCTCTGGCCACTTCGGAAAGAAATTTTTAAAGAACAAAACATCAAACTTGGCACAGATCTCATTTTCTATGGGGCAGCAGTGATCCCTACCACTTCAGAGATACGCAGCACATATAGAAGGCAGCTCAAAGTATCACCAATGCCATTTTTACAAAATCTTCCTACCCCATTGGCAGGGTAGGCAGACCAAATTCGGTGTCTTTTCCCACCTGGCTCCAGTGGATGTCCAAGAACACCCAAAACAGTTCTGTTGCCAAAGGTTTCCAGGAGAATTGAGAAAATACTTCAAACACGTCCTCATCAACATTGCAATTCCTGGCTTGTGACCCCTCAAAATGGAGGGGTACCTAGGCAGACAATGAGCACTTCACACATTTTCAATAGGAGCACATGGAAGCCAAGGGAAAGGAATTGAAGGAAGGCAGAACCTCACAAACCAATTATCCAAGAAGGACCTTCTGCCTTACCTAAGGCAGAGTCTGTAGATCATGCACAGACTTTATCAGACACTTCAGACTGGAGTGGAAGTAATTCATCCACAACCCCACAGGAATATCTAAAAATTAACAAGAAAAGGAAAATAAACTTTAAAATGTCAGGTGAGTAAAAAAACAGATGAGTGAGATACAAGGTCAGAGTGTCTGTTTCTCTGAAATTCATAAATGCAATGTTGATAGTGTGCCTAGTTAAGAGAAACTGTTTCTCAGGCTTACATTGAGTTTGGTTGGAACAGCATAAGAAACCAAAGACACAGAGATCAGAGTTGGAGTGGTATGGAGAATTGAATTGATAGTCAGCTAGAAGCTCTGGGTCATTTTTGCAAATGGTTTCCCCACTGTAAAAAAGATTAAATCATGTGTGCTGAATGTAAGCAATAAATCACTAATTCACCTGGAAATGATGTTGGGGTCCTGGATATCAGGGAGAACATAAAAATGCGAGTGTTACAGGGTTGCATGGGAAAGTTCTATGAGAAGGGAAATGCATATTGGTGGGGATGGAAGAGTGAAACAGAGTGTTCCAGAGGGAGCTGTCCCATCAGAATCAGAGAGGGAGGGCTAGGTGTGCCTTGTCGTAGCAAAATGTTTGATGTGTCAGAAATTACAGAGCATGATCCACATGGAGGCTAGTGGGTAGAAAGGATGGACGAGGGGAACAATTTCCTTGTTCTGGGTGAGAGTTTTATTTTTATTTTCTTATTCTGGTCAATAAAAGTGCAGGGAATAGAACAGTTGACAGAGCTCTGAGCCACATCTATAGTGATGGAGAAACCATGGTTAAGGTAAAAAGTCATATTAGAAGCTCTAGTGCTGAAGGTAGTTGATGGAGCAGAAGTGATGGTGAAGCTGGGAGTATTATTGGGTTCTTACAGGAAGTAGATGGGAAGAAATGTAGTCAAGGTAACTGCAGGAATCCATAGGCTTGTAGTAAGTTCTAGTTGCTACTGTATCTCCTGTAATGGAGATAGAAAATTCAGACAAAAAAAAAGTTTGAGATGGACCAGATGTAAGTGAGAACAGGGTGAAAATTGGCAGCAAGTATGATAAAACCTTTAAGTTCAGTGTGAGACCATTGAGCAACATTCATATAGTCATCAATGTACAAGTAAAGATGGTGAAGGTTAAGTCCCTGGGAAGGACTGAAACAAGAAACATATCCCAAAAAGAGACAGATGTAGTTTCAACTCATTAGTCTAAACAATTTGGCACAGTGTGCTGCTGGATGTATGTTCTTTCATTAGTAATTTTCACACATTGTTTCCAGCTACACTTGCATCAGGTCTGCTAGCCTGGTGGTACTTGCTGACAAGTAGAACTTGAAAGGATACAGTCAGAATGATAGTTGTACACTAGAATGACTATATGTACAATAATTTGGCAGCTGATACTGTAGAAACAGTTCTATAATTTGGAAGGTATGGATCTTCAAAAAGGATCACCAATCATGAAAATTCAGACAACATTAACAATATTCCTAAACAAATCCATGCAATATATTTCAAGGGATGCCTTTTGATTAATGTTCTTCATATAATTATTCATGTCAGAAAAATCTGACTAAGCTAATAAAACTGCAATATCCAGCAAGGCAGAACATCAAAGAAAAAAAGATAAAAGTAGACAGTCTCTGAAGCATTGTTAGGTATTGGTAAATGTTCCTGTCATTGTAACATTTTACAGGAGTAACTATTTCTCGGTTAACTAATACAATCATATTAACATTTTGTTTCCTCATATTAAATGTTTATCTGGTCTGGGCATTGAATTAACAAAGATTCCCCATTTAAGCATTAGCCTAAAAAATTAGATTAATTTCAAGTTACTCACTACTGAGAAATCTGTATATAGTCATTGAGAACAAACTCTGCAGTCATTCACAAAGGGACTTATAGAATGCTTTCTGGAGCAGCCCTTGGACATATGATTAAAAGTACCATATAAAGGGTAATAATCAATGGGTCACCATGGCCATTAGATCCACACCAATTGAAATACTGCTGGACACCAGCCAATTCCATCACAAGTTGCTATTGCATTTTGTATTGAAATTTGCTTAGTATTTATCTTTTAATTGTGAAGGCCAATTCATATACCCAGTTCTGTTGATTAGAAAAGTTAATATTTCTAACATTTCCAAACAAATACTGGAATCAATTCTGGTGCTACCCCATAGTGCTTCATAGGATAATTCTCTCAACATCTTTTGCGGGTTAAACTGGCAGTTTTGTCCTTTAGTAGTTGCCCAGATGTTGTGGTACCAATCAACACTGAAGACTCTAGAGTACAGGTACTTGGATAGGAAATGAGTAGAGGTCATACAAGCCTAATGTAGGCAAATGGCATTAGTGCAGATAGATGTTGTGGTTGGCATAGATGAGTTGGGCTTAAGGGCCCATTTCGGTGCTGTACAACTCTCTGCCTCTACATTTTCTGCCTTTGCTATCAAATATTTCTTCCAAGAGATATTCTTCATGGAAGATGCTGATTCATCAGCAGAAGAAAGGCAGTGGGCAATATTCAGATTTCTGTTGTTTGACTTGATGCTATGAGGGCCACTATGTGACCACCCCTTCTGTCTGGATATTATCTGGAAATTACAATTGTAAGTAAAACCATGTCAGGCTGCTGTGTGACTAATCCATCTCCCCATTTCGATCCATCTCTAGAAGATAGAATGACTTTGCTGGGTCAATTTTACTTTGCTGTATCTAAATCAGATGCCCAATTTGTTGTATCTAAATGAGATGCCCAATTTGTTGTAGCACTTTGATGCAACTGAGTGGCTTGCCATTTAAGGAAACAATTAAGATCAAGCACTATCCCATAGGTCTGGACCAGTTTGGGTCGGGCTGGCAAATTTCCTTCCTTAAAGGATTTTCTTAACTGCAATAGAGCCAGAGGGATCTTTTATGTTCACCAATGTGCAGGGGTTGGGGAAATAAGAGCTTAATATCTCATCTAAAAAATGGCTGCTCCAATTGTACACCATTCCCTGAGTGGGACCAACTCATAAGCATATTGGATGGAAGATTGTTACCAACTAGCCACAACTGTCATTAGATCGTCTTTTTCACTTCTCAACAGAATGACACTGATGTTGAACCAATACAACAATAATAAGGATATTGAAAGTTCCATTTTCAACTCAATAACAAAAATAAACAAATATTTGTAATAGGTCCCTCTGAATTTGATTTTTTTCAGCTGAAGCACATTATACTGAAGAATGATATCAGAAATCAATTTGAATCTTGATTCAAATTTAACATTTTTTTGACAAGGTTTTCATTGGTGTTCCTTTAATCTAGTCGAAATTTTTAATCAAAAGCACCTCGAAGTTTGATTCCTTAACTCTCAAAGCCGAAATAATATGGAAAGCTCTTTCAATGTTTTGAGGCTACCATTCAGATACAAGTCAACATCCATCCAAGTTTACGAGTCCCCAGTCTCCCATCAATCAATAAATCTCATCAATGTAGGAACAACCAACAGAAAAACTGAGCTTGAACATTGTATTCAATGGACAAGGAATATTCACCAAGAATGGTTTACAGCTTGTGGGGAGAACTGGAGGAAAATTTCAATACCAAAACTTGCTTTAAGTGGAGAAAGGAAACAATGAAACAGTAAGATATTAACTCACACCTGCAATTAGGTTTCAGGGGTCATGTCACAAATTAGTATTTGCAAGTTCCTCAGATGCTCACACTGAAAATTAAAGCGAATATATCTAAATAGCTTCTTTAAGGTGATTCAATACTGAATTATACTGAAACACTCAGAACTGTAATTTCAAATAAAGTGCTCTAGGAGTGATTCAGCGCATGTTCCAATGTCCAATTAAAATTAGGCAAGATCAACAAAAGCAGTTCCTTATCAACACTTTAGATGTAAAAATAGAAGTACCTCTGGAACAGGTATTTAATAGACAATTCATAGGGCATTTGCATATCTTATATATCTTTCTCAGCATTAACACAGAAGCAAGACATATTATTTCATTATGTTTATTCACCAATCAGAACAATCTTGCCTGAGGCTGATGTCCATGAATATTTTGGCAGACATGTGATATATACAAATTGCAGATAATAATTCTTGAAAACAGACTCCCTCAGTATTCTGGACAACAATGTTCTTATAATAATACTTACATTCAAACCAACAGACCAAGTTAACAAATGAACAAGTGATAAAACCACAACCCCAATGACACTACCCTTAGTGAACAGAAAATTGTTGAACACTTTGAAAGTGAATGGTAAGTTACTACACTGAAGTTTTAAGAAAACCTTTGTTAAGTCTTATAATTGGTTGCATGTGGGAGGCAGTGGTGGTGGTTGGCTGGCAGGTTGAACAGAGTTCAAAAATTCTACCTACTGTTGGAGAACAATTATGCCACAAGAAATAAATATTATTTGTTAAAGGCAAATCCCATTAGCTCAAAAATAATTCTCTTCAAGGGAAGAGCATAAATTTAATGTGAAATTTTCCTCATCATTATAAATATTTCCCTTTGGAGAAACTCACAAAAGATACCAAGCTGAAAAGTTCTCCCATTTCCTAGTAGATTCCATTTATTTCTCTCCACAAGAGTCAGGCCTAATTTCACATTTCTAGAAGATGGACCTAGAATGTAGAAAAACACAGGAAATAATCATGAATGTAAAAGACAATTTCATCCTCATTTCTAAAGAAACCAGGCTACAAATTGTACCATGTCTATATATAATCAGAATCAATTTATTGTCACTTCCATATACACTTTCAGCATGCATGGAAGCAAAATACCGTACTCCACAGATCAAGGTGCTGGTCACATTAAAGACAATAAGAGACATAAAGACAGAAAGACATTAACGACATTGG
>JARFYF010000046.1:28405486-28416570 GCA_030265395.1 Rhina ancylostomus
AGTTTCTCTTCCCATTGGGAAGTTATCTCTGGATACAATTTCTTTGTGTATTAGAATGCCAATGAATAGGTACAGCAGGTAATAACGATTATATCTGACAAACCCAGCCACAAGTGTTGCTAGATTTGACAAATTATATCAGAAGTGACAAACAATCTGCTGGAGGAACTCAGCAGGTCGAGCAGCATCTATGGGAGGAAAGGAAATGTCGACATTTCGGGTTGAAACCCTGCATCAGGGCTGAGAGTGTAGAGGCGAGATGGCCAGTATAAAGAGGGAAAAGGGGAGTGGTGAGACAGGAGTCTGAGATGATTGGTGGACTGAGGAGGGGTGTAAGATGACAGGCAGGTTGTGCCTGGTAAGGGAGGGGAGCAGTGGAGGAGTTGGGAGACAGTGGCAATTGAATGATAGATGCAGGCAGAGAAAGAGGGAAAAAATTGAGAGGCAGATGGAGCAAGGAATGTGGGAGGAGGGGAGATTGGAGACTGCTGCTGGAAGGAGACAAGCAGCAACTCAAAGGTCCACCAGTGTGTGCCTGGGGTGGGTGAAACCAGGAGAGGGAGAGGCCTATCAGGAGTATAATGAACAAATGACTCATCTTTCTATGGTCTAATGCACGGTAGCTCATTAATTACTGCTTTTGAACTTCAACCTCATAGGCAAGGAGATCACATCTGAGGGCAGAAATTATGTGTATATAAAACCATTACTTACTGGTTTCCAGATGGAGTTGTAGTGGCTTTGGAATTCTTGAATACTTATGGAAGTCTCCTTAAATTGCAATGCTCCAGTAAAATTTGGGTGTCTACAAACCAGTCTTAGTTTTCCAAATGTTCACACTGCATTCTATTCTCACAGAAATCACTGACCTGCCTGGATATAACGCCTGCATGTCTTAGACTAACAGAAATTTGTGTTGTCAAAAACACATCTGGGTTTCTGCCTCAATGACTGGAAAGTTCACAAAACTTAAGGAGTCATGATTGCTGAATAACCACTAGGTGGCACAATTGTCAGTTTGCTCACCTCATCCCCACCATCTCCCTTCCAGCAAGGTCACGTTTATTGGGCCCAACACTTCCAAGGAACATCAACTTGAGGGACATCTTCCAGGATTAATTGGTTTGAAGGGGTTGTGAAATCATGGTAGGATTTGTAAACAAAAATGAGGAATTTTTATATCAGTATTGTGCTTAATTAGGAATCAGAATAAAGATGGGCAGGTGGGACGATGGAAATCTGCACATGGGAAGCAAAGTGTTGAAGGGGAATGAGGAAGGTCAGTTAGGAGTGTATTGGAATGTTAGGTTTTGAGGTTACAAGGGTACAGATGAGCTGAGGCAGGGTGGAGTTGGGTGATATCATAGAACTGGAAATCGAAATGGTAACATAAATAAAAATTGACCGAAGTAGGGGAATATTAACATTTGAACTCCCAGAAGATACCTGGTGGCCAAAGTGGAAGTTTGTGTAATTGTAGGTAACTTTTTGGTCTGCTTAGGAAATAGGCCAAGCAATAGGAGAGAGAGCAGGGATAATGAACTGGTACTCCAATTAGCAAAGAGTAACTGATGGTGTCCTGCAAGGATTATAGATGGCATTGTAACTGCCTACAGTATTTACAAATAACTTAATATGATGGGATAGAGTCAGATTTGCAAATTTGCAAACCACACAATGATAGTAAATTTTAAAGCTATTGAGAGAATACATGGCTGGCCAAAACTTTAGCTAACAGATTTCAAAGCAGGGAAATGTAGGTTATCCACTTTGGATCTAAAAGAAAACCTGGAATCAAATTGTAAGCTGTCCAAGTGTCCATGTACATTGATAATTAAAAAGCCATGCACAGGCACAGAAAAGAAAATCTCCTTCGCTTCTCACTAGGCCTGAGTGCCCTGTACTGTTCAGAGTCCTCTTGTATGATCTTATTAGGGTGACGTACAGGCGTGACATGTAGTGTTTAGACATTTAAAGACCAGCATTCCATTAGCCTTTCTGGTTATTAAAATGTCATGCACCAAAAATAATCAAGGTAGGCAGGAATATAATAAATTAGAAAATACTAATTGCTGTTGATTCTAGATTAATTGTTAACTTTAAATTGGAGATTGATAACCAAGTTATTAATCCAAGACAGATATATGGATTAAGGTCACAGATCTATCACTACCTCACTGAATGATAGAAGCAGTGCACAGGTCTAAATTCCCTGTCCCTCTTAAGCTCCTACATAAAGCTGGTACAACCACAATTTGCAAGTATGATTCCAATGCAAAATAGTGATCAGGTAGTCATGGAAGTGGGAAATTGTTCTAGAGATTTACCATTCCATAACCTTCTTAACATCCACAATGCTACTCTTCAGAGTCAAGTGCTAAGGAGAAGCAAGATAGAAAGGAAAAAGTGAAGAAACAAAATCATCACTGATGTCTTGTCCAAACATCCCGATTTGGGGGAAACAACAATGCAGGTCGAGACAAAAGCTGGTGCTTTGGCTGCAGGTGTTTGGGTGGGGCGAAGGAAAAGGAAGAACAGAAAGAGGAAACAAAGGTCACTCACATGTTGGGTATTTACTGAGCAGTTATGTAATTATCAAAAGCACAGCCAAAGCTGGAAATGCATCTTCTAGCATATTCAACCAGTTCCTTATTTTCCTGCTTTGATATTTCTTTGCTGTACTTACTCAAAGAATTGTTGACTGGCAGATTTGAGGTGGGTGGCATTCCCAGGAAATCCAGCAGAGCAATTTTCCACAATGTTCCATGTATTGTTGCAGCTTTGCCAGGGTAATGTCGACCGAAAGGAGTTGAAGAGGTAGTACAGAGCCCAGGTGATAATAACATTGTAATAAGTACAGAGCAAGAATGAAATGACAACCGTTGCCATGCCGACACCTGCACAGCATCAAAGAGAAGGTCATTAACACAAGAATGGCACGTGGCAGTCAGCACGATTGACATTTGTGCCTCTGAGGCAAGGGGAGCTCAAAGTTCGAATACGAAGTCTTGCTCATGGATGAAAACCAACTTCATTAACCATTTGAGGACCGCAATAGCTGCTCTCACCTAAATGTTATTAGTGAAAAGCCATACAGGTAACAAATGCTCCAAATAAAAACTCTTACAGCTCTTCCTACCCCCCACTGGACATTGGGAATAAAATAATTTAGACAATATTTTTGAAATGTCCAATTGGTGTTCTTCTGTAATACTCAACTCACTCTTGCCCAAAGTAAGCCCGTTCAGAGGTTTTCTACTGATATATCGAGGTATAAGGAAGTGGCTAATTGTAAACACACCCAGAAGAGAAATTTTGAGTCTATTCAAGTTACTAACATGGGTGAATGTTTCCGATTGGTCCAACAGCACTGTGCATTTGGATCAGTTCCAAATCTTAAAAGTTTGGCTCAATTAGATCACAAAACAGACACTGGATTACTGCACATGTTCAGCCACATCTAAATGGCCTTCTTTTGTATATTGCATAGCAATACAGTCAGAGACAGAGCAAGGGTCAAGTGAAGCATCAATGAATGGTACGAGTAAATGAAGACTCAAATACATGCAAAGCCCAAATGCATCATGCATAATCCTCCACAAACCAATGAACTCTGCCTGTACAACAGTGGAACAGGATCATTTTCTACAGGGTACGTAGAATCTGCTGAATCATTGTTGCTTGAGAAAATAGGCGTGGGCTTTCTTCTTGAACTATTACATTGTTGATGACGCTCCCACAATGTTGATGAGACCAGAATTCTGGAATTCTCTGACCACAAACAAACTAAGAACATAGCTCCAAGTCAGAATGGATTGAGTCTTTAGCAGCAGGTGCATGGGAATACAATCTCCAGGGCCTTCTCAGTGTTGCAGGTCATGAGGTTGGAAGGTGCTGCAGCTATCCAGTGGATAATGCACAATGCAGTCAAGCTGCAATGGAAGTGGGCAGATTTATAAGTTGCACTAACATGTTAGATTCTGAGGATGAAGACGTTCTTGGAGGGTCCCTCTTCTGTTAGTTACTTAATCAACCACCATCATACATGGCTTAGAGGCAGGGTCACAGATCTGCAGCTTGGTCGGTTGGTTGCAGGATTGCTTAGCTCTGTCACATTGATATCTCACTGCCTGTTTTCCCTGATCATCCACAGTCTTCGGCATTCTTCATTGAACTTGAGTCCAAATTTTGTTTAAAGGAAATGGAAGAATGATTAATTTATGGCAGGTCCTGCTTTAGGGTCCACTGCCGAGTTCTTAGATCAGCCCCTTGTATCCCACTATGCATAGCGGCAATGCCACGTGACATGGAGAGAGTCCTTCTTCAAAAGACGGGACTTCATTTCAGGGAGCACTGACAGATTATTTACACATACCAACATTGACGAGGACAACATCTACGACAGGCAGATTGAGGAAGACTTCTAATAGATTATTACTTTGATGCAAGTAAAACCTGGCAGCTATGACCTCCAGGATTCAGCTGGAACAGCCAGCGCTGATTACGACTGACAAATAATGAAGTATAAAGGAGTGCTGATATATTTCCAAGATAGCACACCAGGAATGTGTAACAATGAGAGACAAATCATCATCAATAATGAAGAGTCTCCAATTTTATCCAGGTCATTGGTTCTTAAAACAGATCTCTCCAGAGGACAAAGATTGGCTGATCAGTCGGCCAATTTTACATTTCCTTTGATCTGCTCAATTCCACTTGAGTTAGCTTTTGGCACATTTTCTCATCAAGAGCATCTTGCTGTCATTGCAGCTGAGATATAATCATATAGATTTCCTACAGAACAATCTATAAACCGACCACAAGAGTGCATACGGCTCACTACAAAATTCCTTCTTGGGTTGACCAGCATCAGGCACTCAAACCCAGTGAGATGGCCTATCGTAGCTTTGCTGTAACCTGCATCAGAATCCTAAGTCACAATTAAATTAGCAGATCCTTTAAGGCGTACCCTTGATGGAAGGGTTTTCCCACGCTGCAGTCATGGCAGACGTTCAGTAAGATGTTATTACTGACCATCATATCATACTTCGTTACAACATAGGAGGACAGTTGGACCATTAAGTCCATGCAATCCCATTTCCCCCACTAATTTCCCTGCAAGTCATTTTCTCTTACATATTAATCACAGGTCACCCATCCTCTCCTGCCACTGATTCACACTGGGATAATTTCGGGCATTCAATTAATGTACCAACTTGAATAATTTTGAGATGTGGGAGGAAACTGGACCATTCGAAGAAGCCTGCAAGGTCACAGGGAGAACCCAGTGCAGGTCCACACGGACAGCACTGGAGGTTAGGATTGAACCTAGATCACTAGAGCTGTTACTGCTGTATGACCTGCAGCACTATTTCAATTTTGCCACCAGCTAAATTCTTTTACTCAGTGATGTCACGAAACCTGACAAATAGCAGCTTCAGGCTATTTGTCATTCACTTGGAGTGCATCGCAATGCTAGAGGCATTTTGCTGTAAGCACTGCTCGATCTCAGTAATACTGGAGAGTGTATAAGGTTTTCCAGGGAGAGGTTAGAACAGGACTTTCATCTACTTCAGACCAATAGAGAGGTATAATTCCAAGAGATGGTTTGTTGTTGTTTAGGGGTTCCTCCTCTAAGTAACAAAGGGTCAAAACAGCAAACAAAAATACCTAAACAAGCACCTTGGGTGACAGGTTTTGAAATGTAGCTGGCACTAATTGCACAATAGGCCATTCATCCTGAAGCATGGGGAAATGATTAACCAGTGGATAGAGGGCGTTATTTGCAGATGGTTCCTCTCCTTAGTTAGGAGATTCCCTGGGATCTGGAGCCAATTTTAAGGTATCCCATGGCCCGTCCATATCTGAATGCCCTTCAGTCCAGATGAGCTCAGTAGCTTTGAATATCTGAATGCATCAAAGCAACAATCACAAAGCTCCCAACTTTGATAGCAGTTCACTGAAGTTACGAGGGAGGGAATGCAGGGCCAACTCACAAGGGTATGCCTCAAAAACTCCCCAATACACAATTCACTGTTGAGTGATCTTATTCTTTCCAGTAGATAAACAGATTATATTGCTAAATTACTTTCAGGGCACAATTAAGAATAAGGTGCATTGGTGAGAGACAGAAGGTCAGGGAAGGATGGCTGGAATAAGAAACATTAGGGTTTTTAAATCACCAGATGTCATTCTGAGAATTCAGAAAAACTATGTTCAATGGATTGAGTCAAGTAAAATAGAAACAAAATTAGGCATCCAGTGCTCTGTGCTCTGGTATTAAGGCTGGATCTTAAATTCAAGCTTCATTGTAGTCAAACATCAAGCTGGTAGCTCCAAAGAATTCAAGGCGTAAAAGGAAACACTTGTTCTCACAAGTTTACAATAGATCCAAATCAGATACACCAGAGTTCTCTAAACGATATCAATCGACAATGCCCCAAAATAGAGGAGAAACACTCAGATTATCATCCGTACTTCCACCCTCCTGGTGGTCCATCAGTGTCTCCGATCTAGTTGCTCCGGGTTGCATTTATTTTTGCAGCCTATTTCTCGGTGTCCTTTATCCTTTTTTCTGAAGTTTCCCCTATCCACAATTGAAGATCAGATCTATCTCCACCAGCTCCTTCAGTCTCTCCCCGCAGAGTCTGTTGTGATCATTGTATTCCATGATAGCAGCCTGCTTACTGCCTCTCACCATTCCCAACATCAAGATAACCATTTCATCTCTTCCTTATTCCAAGGTGTGGCTGGAGCTTCCATCACATTCATCTTCATTCTTTCTTTGATCCCAACACTTGAGCCCAATTCCCCTGCAAACCCTTGGGCACCTTCCCACACTTGGCCATCGAAACCATTACATGAACATGCTCCAATCTAGTACACTGATTGGGCCCAGGGGGTGGGGTTTAACATGGGAACACCCAAGCAAGGTTGAAGATCACTTTGCTTAACTTTTTACTTGGATTCTGACCCACCCAAAGCCCATTACTGCAACTCTGCCTTGTTCCAACTCCAGATTTCAGTCTATTTTTTGGTATTGCTCAATCAAATTCAAAGGATTAGCTCTCTCCAATGACCATTAATATTGGTCTGAACATGAAAGAAAAATGTCACACCTTAACTTTATTACAAACTTTCCATTCATATTCTACCCCTCTTCTTTTTGAAGCTATGGTTGAGATAAGCTTTCTACAGCCTAATTGCATTGGCAACGCTTTTGAGGATTAACAATGCAAATTAGTAAGGACATCCAGTCTTGGTTTCTGGGTGATGTCCTTCCCTCACCATCAGCTCGATTCATCTGAAATAAAAGGCGAATACTACAAGCAATAATTTTTGGATAGGCCAAAACAGAAACTGAGCATTTTGAACTTAGTACTCAGAGGGTTAGATATCAAATGAAACAAAATTTAGAAACAAAATAATTTCTGTTTCTTTCCTCAGTCTGGGGATTTTGCTGCTTTAGAAGTATTTTAAGATAGTCAGCCACCCATTTACCAATCAGGAATTGTTAAAATAAGGCACAGAGCAATTAGTAGTTTTCAGATTTAAATAAATGTCTGCTCAACTGATAATAAATATTAACCCCTCCCATTTACCAAATGGTGGCATAAAGACTCAGTTATAAGCACAGCTTCCTCTTTCATTTTGCAGCATGGAAATTCTGGATGAGAAACAGAAATATTTCCAATAAACACTTAATAAAAATCTAATTGCCGAGATCTAATGAAGTCCTTGAAGCTCTGCTGTTCATTATCAGGAAATGGATTCCAAACACAAACAGGAAGAAACAACATTTGCTGAAGCCACAGTCCAGGTCCAGGTGATTCTTGTATCCAACTTCCTTTCCTAAAATATGTTGCGAGCCTGCCCTGATAAAACTTGGCAGCTGTAATGGTGCATTAAAGAAGATAGAGAGAACGAATCAATCATCAAGCTGCAATGGAAGTCACAAAAAAAAAATCGACCAGCACAATGCAAACAAGAAAGTAAAGTACAAGTATGTACTCTTTCAATTTTTATCTTTGAAATGTCTCTATTCACAAATGAAAACAAACATCGAAGGTATTCAACAGCGTATAAATCAGCTAAACCATCAGGAAATCACAGGTAGTGTCATAAATCCAAGAATAACTCCATGATGCCACTCAATATTTAAGACAAAATACATTAAAGTATAAACAAGTCTCGGGTTAATTAAAAAGTCTGATTATTAAGAAACAATTCAAAAGCAAGGCCAAGATGATCTCTGGACAGAATGGCTTTGTTGCAGCATTTCCCCCACACATTCAATAGTAAAGACTACACATTTGTAACAGATTCCCTTTAAGTGGTAACAGATGCCCATGAGATTTGCTGGTGTCAGCAAGATAAATGTATCTTTATAATACCTTTCTGCTAAATGGCATTATGGCAAAGAATCAAGAAAATGCAAATACCTCTCAACACCAAATATACCCGTCAGGAAACCAACCAAAAAATGATGTGGGGACTAGAAATAGCTGTGTTTGAGCTGTCAATGCATAATTAAAATTGACAAACAATAATTCATATCTAAAGATTAGCTATCAATGAAATTGTAATATATGGAGGTCAAATGACAAAGTAATAGGTATTGTCCTTATTTTTCCCCCTTGCCCAAGTGACATTTGTTTGAAAACAAGTTGCTAAGTAGCATAAGATGGAAAAGAAAATTATTTCAATTTATCACTGCTTTATCTTGAAATTTCTCATACTAGACATGGAATCAACACCCTTGAAACTGGCAAGGTTTACAGCAAGCAATGACAGCTAGTTGACTGTATTACAACGGGCCAGAACTTTCTGTTGTGTGGCAAGTACTTGTTGTGGACCCATTGGCAAATGCCATCCCAATCTTAAATGGCAAGGTCCTGTGCAGAGCAACAGGTTGCACAATGTGATGCTGTCAACATTGTAGGGGATGGACTTTGGGGAAGGAACACAGACTCTGCACTAAAAAAATAGAAGGAAAAAGGCATCGAGAGCCTGCTCAACCACATTCCTAATTTTAACTGGCTGTCAAACCTATCCAAGGACATAGAACAACACAGCACAGGAACAGGCCCTTTGGCCCATGATGTTGTGCCGAACTAACTAAATCAGTAATCAAATGCCCAACTAAACTAATTCCTTCTGCCTGCACAATGTCCATATCCCTCCATTTCCTGCACGTTCATGTGCCTAAGAGCCTTTTGCCTCCACCACCACCCTTGGCAGCACATTCCAGGCACCCACCATTCTCTGTGTATAAAAAATTTGCCTTGCACATCTTCTTTGAACTTATCCCCTCTCACCTTAAAACGTCACCTTTTAGACGTTTCAACTCTGGGAAAAAGATACCAACTGTCTACTCTATGGCTCTCATAACCTCATAAACCTCTATCAGATCTCCCCTCAGCCACTCCAAAGACAACCCAAGTTTGTCCAACCTCTCTTCATTGCACATGCTCTCTAATCCAGGCAGCATCCTGGTAAGCCTCTTCTGCACCCTCTCCAAAGCCTCTTGAATGTTTCTGAATGTCCATTCAAAAGCTATTTTTAAAAAATTACATTTATTATGTAATTAAACATAAATGAATGTAATTGCTTAAAAACACAAAACTGTTAAAAGCATCAACAGAACTCAATTAATTCAAGAAAATGTGAACTCACAAAGCTCTGTTTGTTGCTGCCATTTTTTTCTGTTGACAGAGAGCTGATTCCCCCATCTTAGTGCTGGGGAATTCCACAAGGAATTCAATACTGAAGCACAGTCAGCAATACCCCCAGGGAATGAGCGGCCGGCATGTTTAAGACAATTGGGTGGGATTCCCAAACATAACAAGTATTTACACAGAGAAGTATCAGGAGTTTTATGCAACACAACAGCCATATCCCCCAGTTCATTCCACTCAGTTCCAGAGAGTTCTGCCGTGCATCTGAACTCAACTCTCATCCCAAATTCTTCCTGCTGATTGAGTTGTTATAATGAGAAGTTCAAATCACATTAAAGCATTTGGGTTGAACAAGTGGCCAAATTTGTTCTGAAACAGCTTGCTGGTTACAGGGCATCCAGAATAAGGCACTTACAGAGAAATTAAAATATGTTAAATACATTTGAGTGTGTGCATTACATCTGTGCATAAACTACCACAACCAAAAACCAAAAGAATGCTTCTCCAAAGCTGCTTCCAGTAACTTACCATCTTCTGAGTCCCTCTCACCTATCATCTCTGTCTTCATTTACTACAAGGGCTTCCAATACACTAACCTTTTAACAATTTAAAAACCTTCCCTTGTTGGTTAATCCTTCCATTGAATTATCTATGTAAAACACCTGTAGAAACTCATGCAGTTATACTGATTGCTACTGCCAGTGCTACTTTAAACTCATCTGCTTGATCGACTTTTAGGTATGGCTTCTAATTCCTCCTATTCTGAGCCCATTTATTATGTTGCAACTATTTGAGGACACCTGCTTTTAACATAGAAAAAAGATCTCTTGTTCTTGCTACATTTGGAATGTCCTTCTTTACCTTTCTTAATTTCTTTATCTAAGGCTTTTAAAAAGATTTCTTAAGTGAAGAGTACATTAAACATGCAAATTGTTGTGTCAGGACATAATTGATATTTTAAGTAAATTACAGAGTTATCCTCATTTTGTTCCCCTTCTGTGCAACTAGTTACTTATGTTTTAAAACCAGAGTTTAAAGACAGATTTGATTTCTTATAAGTATTCCTAGAGACAGACGCAAAGACTTCTGTCAAATGCCTTTTTCACAGGTCATTCTTTGTGTTTAACTTAAGGGGATCTGAAAGGATTCAGCTGCTTTCCTACATTGTTATGAACCAACTGGAAAAGCTGCCAAAACCTATATTAAAAAACATCTGCAGTCCTGGATCTCATAAGATGGCATCCATGTGCAGTTAAAACTAAAAAGGGAAGTGCTGATGGCAATGGGGAGGCTTACAGGAGTGAGATAGGTCAGCTGGTTGAGTGGTGTTGCAACAACAACCTCACACTCAACATCAGCAAGACCCAAGGAGGTGATTGTCAATTTCAGGAAGGGGAAGTTGGGAGA
>JARFYF010000046.1:28416670-28428073 GCA_030265395.1 Rhina ancylostomus
CTCTGGCTTTGGCTTCAATTCCTATAATGCCAAGTGCCGTTTGCCCTGAAGGATATAATATTCCATATTTCCTTATGACATGGAAGGCAATTCAGCCCAGTGAGTTTATGCTGGCTCACAAAGCAACCTCATCAGTCCCATTCCCCAATGTTTCCCTGCAAGCTTACTCACGCTCATCAACAACTCATGATTCTCCAAATAGCCACCTACACTGGGGGTAATTTACAGTCAATAAATAACCTACCAAGCAAAACATCTTTGTGATATGTGGTGAATGAGGGAAGAAAAGAGACCCTAAAGCAGACACATGGCACTGATGATCATCGAGTGTGTGCCCCTCCCATTTCACATCTGCAGCCAAGCCTTCAGTTATTCTGGCTCCTTTGGGATGCAACTGCACTGGAAGATTATGGATAGAGTTGTGAAGTTAACACAAGCTGTCTGAAGTCAGCAAGAGTTACATTTTCATTAAGTAGGTATATTAAGATAAATCATTCTCAATGCATTGGCATATAATTGAGGGAAATTGTACAGATGCCAGTTTCTCTCTTGTTTAATTCTTATTTTATTAGTTTGCACAGTGGGTATCATGGATCACTGACTCCAGCACAGTCCTCTGCTTACATAATATTCACAGACATACAACCCAATATTTAAGGAAGGAATGAGTGCAGGAAAAAAATTCAGAAAGAAATGAAGACAAAAAGGAAAACAAGTCTCCTGGTCACATCTTGTTGCTGTTCCTGTTTTGATTCCAATTTTTCAGCTGCTACAAACATATTCTTAGACAGTCATAACTGTCTTCCCACAAAATGGGTGAGTTTGTGTTGATTATAAATTAGAGTGTTAAAGATCTAAAACAGAATTATTACGGACCTTGTTTTAATCAAGGCATCTCCAACAGGGCAACAGGGAACAAGGGCAACAGGGGTATTGACTTCTGGCCCACCGTCCCAATGGTTTCTTCACCAAAAATCTTTAAATACACCCACTCTAGGTGAACAATAATTCTGGCTTCCAAACAGGAAATCAGTTTTAACAAAACAAAAATAAAATCACTCCACAACCCCACACTATTCAGGTAAAGCCTTTAATGCTATGTTTTTTGAGAGCCGGTCTGCTGAATGTCAAAGATATCGAGTCTTGTATATCTATTACAATCATTGTTGGTGAAATTACCAGTTAGTAATCTTTTCAATATTCATCTGTTTCAGTTGAAATGCTAAAAATGAAAATGATTTGTTTTATACAATTCAATTTCTGACCACATTTGTCTTTTGTCTAACAAACAGAAATATAACAAACATAACAGCGAATTAAACTGCCTATTGTATGAGATTGTTCTTGTAACTGGCCAGCAACAAATTAAGTAAAGCAAAGTAAAATCTCGAATTAGTTGACAATTTACATCAGTTAGCAACAAGGTGAAAATTGCCTGTCTGCACTAAGATAAGTAAAAGAAAATGTCTGATAAGCAAAACATTTGTTCAGTGAAGATTTTAAAAATCTGCAGATGCTGGAAATCTAAAACAAAACCAGAAAATGCTGAAAATACTCAGTACGTCACGCCACATCTGTGGGAAGCAAAACAGGGTCAACCTTTCAGGTCAGAGATCTTTCGTCGGAACTGAAAAGGAGACAAAAGAAGTGTGCAAAGCTGCTAACTACACATTTGTTAGTTTTGTTCAACCAGAAACCAAACTCCCTTCTGACGTCAGTAAAGTCTGCAGGTAATGTGAAGACTGAGTTTGTGAAGCAAAACAGGATAATGCTGGAAATCTGAAAACAAGACATGTTGGAAACATTCCACAGGTCAGACAACACCCGTGCAAACAGAAACAGAGTTAGCATTTCATATGGATGACCTTCCATCAGAAATAAAGAGATGATTATATTAGAGTAACTTGCAAGAAAAGACAAACCTTTAAAGGCATCGTGCAGATTTTATTTATAGCTGGCCAATGAAATGGTAGACACATTCCCTCTTTAAATCCTACAACCAATTTTTATCTTTATGTGAGCATTAATTACACTGATCAACCACTGGGGAGTTACTTTATAATTGATCACTAAGAGACATCACTGAGTAGTTGCTCCCTTATCACAGCTTGGGACCAATATTGCAATAAAATAAGAGGTACTGCATTAATATACACAAAGCTTCATGGTAATTTTCTGCTTTTGAATTCACAATTTGTTCTTCCACAAACCCCAGATAAACACATACTGTGATCAAACATAATTATTTTTGACAAAGCATAACATCATCATACACCAATCTCACTGACTTGTTATCAGAGAAAATGCTTCTCGACAAACTATCAGGTGCCTCATATTCCTGCTAATTATCATATACTAGAGTGGAATAAGGGCCTGATCATATTGGAGTAAACTGCAATAAAATTACTCGCAGTTTTCCAAATGCCAACAGTAAATAAATTA
The DNA here is from genome assembly GCA_030265395.1 of Rhina ancylostomus. Classification (NCBI taxonomy): domain Eukaryota; kingdom Metazoa; phylum Chordata; class Chondrichthyes; order Rhinopristiformes; family Rhinidae; genus Rhina; species Rhina ancylostomus. The sequence continues at coordinate 28,419,113 of JARFYF010000046.1, forward strand.
TATTCACCAAAACATCATGCATTGGCATCAGAGACAAGAGACACTGTTTCTAAGTCCTAATGTGATATCACTATGGCAACACATTTAAATCCTGATGAAGCCATCACTCAATCTCTAGGACCAATATGTGCAATTTTTCAGACCACTGGATGTGATATATCCCCATAAAGGGATTGGAGGAGGTAATGACTTTCCTATTTTACTGCAATGTAAAAGAATCATACATTGCTCTACTATTAAGAACAATGGCATCCAAAGTCAGTCCTTCTTTATACATCTCTGTTTCATGAAAACCAAATTTGATGTCACCTAATTACTAACTAATAATTTATTTTTTAAATTTATCCTTTAAGATTTTCAACCTTGCTTGTACTAATGTTACCTTTTTTTAAAACTCTGTTGCAGTGGGTTTAAAGATAATATTATAGTACCAACAACCAATCATTTTGACTTGAACATGGGTCCACTTTTCTGGATCAAGAAAGTCAAAAAGACTTTGTTAAAATACTAGACAAACCTAAAAATACAGCCAATTAAAATAAAGTGAGTGATAATGAATGATGGTTCCACTATTTTCTTTGAATCAGGAAATGTTTAATTACCCTAATTGTTTTCCCCAATATACATCGTTTATAAACATTTGCAAATATATTTTGCAGCCTGTTCAAATCTCACCACGGTACAAGTCAGAGCATCTATGTGCATGTAAGGTTTACACTGTATTAGTATGACATCAGTGTTTTCTTCTGCAGAGATTCCGCACTCAGCCCTTGTTAAGTCTGCACATCGGCCTGGAACACGGATGTGTCAGACCTCAATATTCAGTCGTGAATGACTCCAAGCAGTGGAAGATCAAAGGGTTTCAAGTAGACCAGAGGACATCCTTCACCAAGCTGATAATCTCCCAACTGTGGGTGGTGCTTGTCCCAGTGTGTGTCCCTGGGAAGGGTCTGCAGAGCAGAATTCAGTGGCTGTTGAGGAGGAACCTCAACAAAGACTACAGCATCTTTTCCAAAACTTCTTAGCTAATGGACATTCCAGGAATAGATGAATGGTGGTCTCATCCTCCCCTTCAGCTGCTTTGAGAATTTCCTAATATTCAGACTCCAGGTGCAAATGAAGGAGCTTCTAAGAGTTGGGGCCTTTCTCACCATCAGCCAAGCCAGGAATTGATGCTTGTTTGGAAGATTTGGTGATGAGGAATTCGGCCAAATGATTTTAAAGATCTAGCCAGGGAAACAATCAATATGATCCAGCAATTCATTTTCCCATAAGGCCTCAAGAACATTCTGTGCAGGCTAATGCACAACATCGGGGAGACACGTTATCGAGGATACATTGTCTGCCTGCACTGCACTTTCTCTGTAACTATAACACAATATTTTGCATTCTGTTATTGATTTTCCCTTGTACTACCTTGATGTACTGATGTGATGAAATGATCTGTATGGATGGCATGCAAAACAAAGTTTTTCACTGTACCTCGGTACATGTGACAATAATAAACCAATGTACCAATTTACCTACCAACTTGTCTTTGGGACGCGGGAGGAAACCCTCACGGTTACAGGCAGAACGGGCAAACTCCACACAGATGGCACCGGCAGTCAGGATTGAACCTGGGTCGCTGGAACTGTGAAGCAGGAATACTATTGTCTGTGCCACTGTGCTGCCCTAATCTACCGGCCTGAGTTCCTGACTTGGAGAAATGATTTTAAATGTCTTCTCGGCAGCTGGAAATGTAATTAAATTAAAAGCTGGTTCATCAGTTTCATGGGAAGGAAATCTGCCTTCTTTGTCGAGCTTGTATGTGACTCCAACCCTTCCAACTCTTAACTACCTTCAGAAATGAACAGGATGAAGATGATCAAACTTTAACCAAAAGGTGCACATATTTGTGAAGAATTAATGTTTTAAAAACTGTTATAGTGCTGACAGAGGCCATTTGGTCCATTGAATCCTGCTAGCTCCTCATAGATCAATCTGGTCAGTCCCATGTCCTTGCTGTTTTTCCGCAGTCCTGCGAATTATTCTCTGTAAAGTGCCTCTTGAGAGCCCTGACTGAATTGTCACCGCTGTCTGCGTAAAAACATATCTTGTGTGATCATAAGATTTTAAATTAAATCAGCTCAAAGGCCCAAACTCAATGATTCAGGAACAGCTCCTTCCCCTCCGCCATCAGAGTTCTGAATGGTCCATGAACACCAGCTCCTGATTTTTTGCACTATTTATTTATTTTTTGTAATTTATAGATTTTTATGTCTTTGCACTGTACTGCTGCCGCAAAACAACAAATTTCACATCATATGTCAGTGATAATAAATCTGATTCTAAATCTTATCCTGACACGACCACCTGGCTTCAACTGGAGGTAACAGTAGATTACACAGCTCTGATCAATGAGGGCTATTCTCAACATCACTTGATATCACAAGGGAGCAAGGAAGGGAAAGAAGGATAGTAACCACTTTTAAGCCCAATTTCCCAATCCTCCTTGAAGTGCATGAATGCAGGCTTCAGCTTATTGTGAGTATTTATCTTGAAGGCAACAAAGTGTTCAGCTGTTTTCCTGACATATTATGATCTAAGTGGAAGGGATACAACAAAGATACTAAAACCTTAAGAAAAAAACACCACTTGTAGATTTCAGATATTGAAAGAAATAAACATTAAATTTTCATTTTTTTGAAAAAAGGGTGAAATGCTGTTCCAAAGTCAATTCCGCACAAGAGTCTGAGGCATTGAATAATGCAGATTGGGTGTTAACTTCTGAGACACAAAATCCTGTTTCATCTTCAGCATTCTTTAAAGATTTGACTTAAAATGCTTTAACCTAGAAGTAGCACATTCTATCATTTCACTTGAGACATAACTTAAACAGAGATTTTTAACAATCAAGGTAACATTTTCTCTTCTGCTCTGTCCCACTTCTTCAAAGAAAGGCACACAGCCTTGGACCTGTTCCTGTCCTTCCCAGCAATCAAAGCTAGAGACCAGAGAACTGATTAGCGTCATGTGGTAGTCACAGCGATATCTCAAATAGTTGCATAACAGCCTTTGTGCTGGATCAACGCCATAATGCTATACATGATTTCATCACATCCCGAGATAAAGAGGCTATGACACAACAGCATGTGGTCGAATTGTTGAAAGTTACACCTCGATGGTAAACTGGGTTACAGCTCAGATAATCAAATATTCTAAGTTACACTGGGCTTGAGGATCAGCAACAAACAAAAGTTTATTAACTCAGTACAGTCTCCTTGGTGTCTAGTCTCTTTGGAAAACTTTAGCAATAAATAAAAATAAATGGGAATTTTAAAAAGTGAAAAGATCTACAACACTATAAATATTGACTAATTCCACCCAAAAACAATGGAGATCCAAGGGAAGTTTGAAACTGGTCGTGGAAGATTCAACGGGGTGAGTGAATAGTGGCAGCCAATGGGCAGCAAGGGTCACAGACTGAACAAAGTGAGGTGCAATATTCATTCCACGTGGCAAGTTACAGACCTCAAGAACATCTGCAATAGAACAAGGAGGACAAATGATAAAATTGGATGCAGATGAAACAGTACAGGTATTTCATAACAAATGGAGAGCTGGGAGAAGAACATCAAGAAATGTTTTTAAGATACACGAGCTCCAGCAAAAAAAGTTTGCATTGTGGTCACACTGGGAACTGGTTGAAAATTTTTACTGGCTAATACTATGAATAACCAAACAATGTTCAATTGTTAAAACGAATGAAAAATACCCACAGCTGACTAGATCTCACCCCTTCTGAACCCAGAATCTGCTAGCTGCTCCTCAGAGCATTAACATCCACCCAAACAGGCACACGGAATCTCAGTTGAACTCTTCAGTCTTTTATGAATGTAGCAAGAATTCAGCCCTGTAGTGCACATCAGCTGATATTACACACCAATATTCTGGGATGCATGCTCCAAGTCAGGAGATAATCAATTGACTAAGGAAAGCTGACTCTACATAACATGCCTTAGCTACAAAATAATTGTAATGTGCAAAATTTATACACATAATGCTTCAGTACAAAAATGTGCAGCCAAGAAAGCACTGCTCCTACATAGGATGAGTCCTATATGCTTGCTTATATTGTTTACTACACAGTATCTGAAGTTTAAACATGACAGTCACCAATACTACAATGGAAGAGGTAATGGAACACTGTGTCATGGTATTAATCAGAAATATTACTCTTCTTTCTTGTGTTGAGATACAGCTCTCTTACTGAAAAGCTTCCAGGAAATCAATCAGCAACAGTACTTTTGATTTATTAAACTCCAGTCAATTGCATTTTTGATTGGTAATTATAGGAATTAATTGCATCAATTTTGTTATTTTGTTTCAAGAAGTACAGTTCTATAGGACAAGTTAACATCTTCAAAGCACGCATTGAAGAATGAACTCAATAAACCTGGTAATTAACAACACAAACAGGAGAAGAATTACAGGTAAAATTTAAAGTGATGAAAGGGGCGTCTTTGGCACTGCAAATGCAAAACAACATTAATACTACTTTGGGGCCAGAGCAAAAGCTGCCCAATTCAGAAAATGCAACTTCACAGAAATACTACAGGATCACTAGTACAGAATATTGTGGGACATGGCACAAATTTGTTTAAAGCTGAATCAAGGTATTTTTATTGGACCAAAGTTTACTGAGCTACATTTCAGAGTATTACTGGTACTGTGTGTCCAAAGAGAGAAAATGGACTGTTTTCAAGTGGCAACATTCTTTATCTCATTACCTCTTTAAGACAAAAACCTTCCAATTGTTGTCAGTATACATTGATGGTTGTATGCAAACAAAAGATAAAAGTACAAAACACTTTAGCAAGGCTCAAGATTTAAAAACCCGGCTGTGACAAGAAGGTGTTGGGTTAATTTTACATATTTCACTGATTAATGAGGATTCTCTCTCCCTCGTATGTATAATTAACACTATGCCTTTATGCCCAAAGAGCATGAGAATACCATTTAGAAAATATAAACAATTATGACACATATAAACGATGATACATAGTGTATTTAATTCTGTTGGATCAATGTCCTTCCTCTTACATCAGGCTCTAGATCTGTCTGCCTGCTACGTTGGTCAGGCCATGTCATTCACATCTCTGACACAAGACTCCCAAAAAAAGGCACTCCATTCTGAAGGCACAAGAGATTGCAGATGCAGATTGGAGCAAAAAACAAACTGCTGGAGACACTCAGTGGGTCAGGCAGCATCTGTTGGGGGGGGGGGGGGGGAGAAGAGGCTGTGCTGACATTTCGGGTTGGGATTCCATCTGCACTCTATCAGAAGAGGAGATTACGAAGTAGGGAGAGGGAGAAGTCGAGGACGTACTTAAGACATCCTTCCCCATTGACTCCTGGGAATCCCTGGCCCAGGATCATTCAAAAGTGGAGAAGGAGCATTCAGGGCGGAATTGAGAGCGTTTTTAAGGCCTTGCATCTGGATAAGTATAAGTGGCAGATGGAACAGGCCACCTCACAAACCAACTACCCACTCACCCTGTCAGCCACCAGCAACCCTGTGTGAGGAAGAGTTTACAGTTCCCATGATGGCCTCATCAGCCATCATGAGTGGAAGTAGGCAGTTCCTTGGGATTGAGGATGACTTACGAAGGTGGCATCCACTCACCTCAGCCGAGCCCAAAGCCTGCAACCTAGGCCAGAATCCATGGACCGCCTCCAGAAACCTTCGGGAGAACATGCAAACCACCCCTCCTCCCACCAAGTAGCTGGTGTGCAATAGCCTCCTCCACAGAACTAGAGCGGAAACAGGTTATCCTCAACCCTGAAGGACTCCACACAAAATCATACCAAAAAAAATGCCAGGTAGGGACTCAACCCAAGCCATTATCTCGTATTTCTCATCTGTGTGAATAAACTCTCCTTGAGCAGGCTGCCAAACCAGTCAACACTGTGGGTGCAGAACTGTGTCCCTGTGGCTGTGATCGGTGACAGGGGGAGGGAAGGAGAGGATACAGAATTTGACAGTTGTTAAATATTGGTTATTAATAAAAAAAACAAGCATTTCTAAAGTTATAGGTCATTAAGATAAAATGTACAGTAACCTTTTTAATTGAGTAGTCTTGCTACCAGTTAACAACCACATTCAGGAATCATGGAATGTAGAAGCCACAATTTGTTCTCAAGCAAAAAACATTTTAAAAAAACACAAGGCACTCATCCAGATCTGCTGATGTGCACTGCAGTCACATAGCTTGCAGAGTAATTTTTTTCTGCAGATTTGCAATTATGAAACAGCTTCACACTGCCCTCCCCCTTTCTGCAATCTACATGATCCACACATGAAAACTACCACTTTGATTTTGTTTAGCATATACTGGGCCTAAGAAGCTCACCACTGACTTTCCTGTAGAGAGACTGACCCCCCATTATCAGTATGTCAATAATTTGTCTGAAAGGCAAGTTTAAAATAAAGCAATGTAAAAAAAGCTTCAAGCGTAACTTTCAGTGGAGTAACTATTCTTTATTCTTAGCCTTTCTGTGGAGGAGCATTGGCAATAGACAAATTCCACTCTAAAATGCTTTGATCCAATGTACAAGAGATTACTGAAATACTCAGTGAATAAATTAAAACCCTTAAATTTTTTTAAAATTTTATTTACAGCATGGTAACAGGCCCTTCCCGCCCAATGAGTCCGCACCGCCCATTTTAAACCCCAAATTAACCTACCCGTACGTCTTTAGAATTCTGTGCAGTCTTTGCTGGAGCTTGTTTTTAATTGAATGAGGAGAGAACAGAAAGGTTAGAATCACACAGATGAAAGTTAGCAATGTCAGTGAAAAGGAGATACTGCCTGGAACTGAACTGCACCATAGACAAGTGTGGAATTACACCATCAGCAGGAACACACGTTCCTGTGAATGAACCAGGGTGGTGGTAATGGGTCCTGGTAGAAAATTGGAAAAGCACTTTTAAGATGTGGGCTCTTCAGAAGTGGGGTCAAAATCAGAAATATTTAACATAAAAAAAAGTGGCAGCATTGGGGACTGAGTTCCTGGTCCTGGTATCAGAGAGTCTGTTCTGACTTAACGTTGCTGGGATTTGCTGAGCCCAAAGTGAACTGGGGCAACTTCACCAAATTTGTCAGTAAGGGTCACATGCAGGAGCCAAAAAGATCATGGGAAATGTGACAACAGTGTGACTTCGATCATGTGAGAAAAAGACGTGGATTCACTACCTGTCTCTCTGTCCGATTAGCACAGACGTGAATGATCAAGCGATTAACAGATTTGATCGGGTAGACTATCTCTGTCTCAACAAAAGAAACTGAGGAGAAATTCTTCAGGTTAGAATTGGAAAAATATAGCAGCAACCCCCTTGAAAAAATACAATAAAACTAGTTTCTGCCAGTGACTGAAGACCAGGTCCTATTGCTTCCAATTGGTATTAATTAAAAACTCAACATAGAACAACAGCAACATTTCCAAATGATTATGTTTGCTTTGGGCCAGAATCCAAATTTCATTCCCAAGTGATACCAGTCATGCTAAATTCATAAAAGGATGACTTTTTATTGAACAAAGCTGCAGCAAGGTTTGTTATCCAAAGTAAGGGAACCTTGGATGATGAGAGAGGTTGTGAATTTAGTCAAGAAGAAAAAGGAAGCATATGTAAAGTTTAGGAAGCCAAAATCAAACAGGACCCTTGAGGAATATAAAGAAGCCAGAAAATAACTCAAGGAGGGGCCATGAAAAGTCCTTGAAAGAAGCATTAAAGAGAATCCCAAGGCATTCTAACATACATCAAGAGCAAGAAGATTTAACTAGGGAGAAGGTAGGACTACTCAGGATAAAAGGAGACCACACGAGCTTGGAGGCAGAGGATGTGGGCGAGGTCCTAAGTGAGAACTTTGCATCAGTATTCAGCAAGAAGGACATGGGAGATAGTGAGATCGGTGTGGAGCATGATCAAATGCTAGGGTATTTTGAGATAAAGAGAGAGGAGATGCTGGGTCTCTTGACGAGCATTAAGGTGAATAAGTCCCTAGGGTGTGATGCAATACACTGCAGGTTATTAACAGAGGCAAGAGATAAGATTGCTGGGATCTTGACCAAGATCTTTACATCCTCTCTATCTACAGGCAAGGTCCCAGAGGACTGGCGAATAGTCAATGTTATTCCTTTGATCAAGAGAGGAAATAGGGATAATCCTGGAAATTATAGACTGGTGCCACATCAGTGGTAGTGAAGCTTTTGAAGAAGATTCTTAGAGACAGGATTTATGAACATTTGGAAAAGCACAGCCTAATTAGGGACAGCCAACATGGCTTCGTGCAGGGCAGGTCACGTCACATCACATCACACTAACTTGATTGAACTGAGGATGTGACTGAGATCATCAATGATGGTAGAATAGTGGATGTTGTCTATGTGGATTTTAGTAAAGCATTCGACAAGATCCCTCCAGAAGATCAAGATGCATGGGATCCACAGTGAATTGGCCATTGGGATCCAGAATCAGCTCGCTCACAGAAGACTGGGGGGTAGTGCCAGAGGTCTGTGACTAGTGGTATTCCACAGGGATCCATACTGGGACCTCTGATGTTTGCGATAAATATAAATGATCTGGATGTAAATGTGGATGGGTGGGTTAGTAAGTTTGCTGATGACAAAAATTGGTGGCATTGTGGATAGTGTAGAAGGTTGGAATGTAGGCAAGTTGCAGATGTGGGCAGAGAAATGGCAAATGGAGTTTAAGCCAGACAAGTGTGAGGTGTTGCACTTTGGGAGATCAAACATAAAGGGAAAGTACACAGTTATTGGCAGGACTCTTAACAGTATTGATGCACAGAGGGATCTTGGGGTCCAAATCTATAACTCAAAGTGGCCACACAAGTCAATAGAGCGGTAAGGAAAGTGTATGACATGCTTGCCTTTATTAGTTGAGGCACTGAGTTCAAG
>JARFYF010000046.1:28558939-28570026 GCA_030265395.1 Rhina ancylostomus
CAGCAGTATCTGTGGAAATAGTTAACGTTTTAGGTAAAGGACACTTTGATAAAGGACCATGGACCAAAAACATTAACTATTTCTCTCTCTGCAGATGCTGCCTGACCTGCTGAGTGTTTTCAACATTTTTATGTTTTTATTTTAGATCTTCAGCATCTGCAGTTATTTCTGATTTTCTTGTAAGTTAACCGTCGCTGGCTGAGAAGGTCTTTTGGGAAAATGCACTGTCATCATGACGTGTCCACCACAGGGATACAGGCAGGTCAATGCAACAAACAGTAAAAGCAATACTAACAAAAATAAATTGTCTTCTGTGTTCCTGAAAATATGAAAAAAAGTGTCTACATTGAGATGTGAGTTCCTCAGCTCTTTGGCTGCAAGTTAGTTAGAACCCATCCCAGCGTGAGGAAGTATGGAATCTCACTGTGGTCGAGACTGAACAAAATTGCTACAATTAATGATCAACAAGATCAGAGTGCTACATACTCTAGAAGCAGAAGGCAAAGCCAGGGAGGAAAGCAGTCACACACAGACCTACTTTATACTTTGTGGCAATTTTGTGTTATTGTTGGAAGAACGTGGAGATGTCACCCAGCAGAGGCTTGTACCGATAGGGATCCTGACTGGGTGAAGTGGATATGATGATGCCATATTTCCAGTGCCTCCACTGAAACCTTAAGGAGATTTGGTAATAAGCACTGTGAAAAGAGATTCCTCCAGAACCTGAAACCTAACTGATGGTGCTTACCCAGTGATATGTCTATTTTGTGGAAAGAGACTCCAATTGCTGTTCATCCCCAATCCCTTGAGGTTTCTCTTTTTGTCTTATGAACAAACTGGCTCTAACTAGGGCATATCATCCACAATGCCATCCTTCACGTAAGATTGAAGATTGCCAGCTTTATTCAAGCACGGGTGCCTCACAAGCAGGCCTAATCTAATACAGAAGCACCCACAGAATTGGAATTACTGGGTACCATTTAAGAACTTTGCCTTATCTTCTCCCTGCCCTAATCTCCCCGTGGATGGTGATTCCTCAAGTCCCAGAGATCAACCAATTTTGGCAAAATGAACAACTTGATTCATGCTCTTCCCATTCCGCACGGCTTAGCACATATTGAGAAGTGAAATGAACAACTGAGACATTGGCCATGCTCTAGAGCCAGATTTCTCATCTGCATCAACACACGATTAACACTTGTTTTTATTTATTCATCACTGCTTTGCATCAAGTGTGATAATATTAACAAAATGCCAAGAAAAATAACAGAGCAAGAGAGAAGAAATATTACTTACTGTTCATTCTCACTAGGCATAGGATTAGGTGAAGAAAGAAATGAAAAATTAAAATAAATTTCCACCACAGCAGAACACAGGTTTCCTGCAACATTTCATTGTTACCATTATAACAGCAGATCGAGTAAAAGGCCAGGATTATTAATATCCATCCCTCTGTTTAAGACTTATCTTAAGCTTATCTTACTGACCCAGCTGGATCCTATTATGAGAACAAAATTCACCATACAAACCAAACACTATAAGCATCGAACCCTGATCTCAGAGCTTCAGCAATTGAAGCGACAATCTATCTTCGCCAGGCTGAGCTGCTTCAGATCAATCGTCAGTAAGTTAAGAGTCACAATGACCCTGTGCATTCTTAGAGAGAACCACAATCAATTTATAATGTGCATGTTGCACAGTATTTGCAGCACAAATTCATAAAATATTTGCACTAAATTGAGTGCAAACTGTACTTAGATTCGCAATGTATTCTCAGGAGCTGTGAGGGGGTGGGGTAAAGAGGAAGGTTGCAGTCAGTTGGTGTACATAACTCAAATGTTATGTAAATTTGAGTGTTTCCCACTGTTTGGTGCATTGGACCACGTGTGGGGCGGACCAGCAAGAATACAAGGACCCCAAAAATCATTAAACATGCTCCCATATCTGTGTCCCCAGGTTACTGAAAGCTCAAAATTGCAAACTTATGACAGGATAATTGTTTTAAGTGCCCATTTTATTTATTTGGATTAACCAACAGCAGGCAATGGAGTTTTAGTCATTAGGCATCCATACCCATTATTCACCAGCTTTTCTTCAAGGCAGCAGGTATTGCAGCCACACTTTGTATGGAGAGTCTCATTAGTAGCAAATCCAGACTGCTGCCAATGATATATCCACCACAATCAGCTGCTAATTGGCCTGGAACAGATGATTGGATCCTGCCATCCCTCATCCCTTTTCCAGCCACCCATGCACTAGTGCTGTTTTCATTCAAACTTTTACTATCTCATGTTTAAACCTCCACAATTTCTTTAAAGAAAGCACTCTTTTCCAAATTCATTTTCCAGCAGAAGTTCTCCAAACCAAACCCAAGGTCCTTTACTTTGGCCTCACTGTCTTTTACTCAATGCCAAAACGGGTTTTATCTCAATTAAGGCATTAAAACAAGTAAGATCATGCATCATTGAATACATGTGTGACTTTTGTTTAAAACCATGCAGCATTGTTGCAAGATTTGTTTTAATGGAAATACAACAATGTTCACTGAGCACACACAACTGTACTTATAACCATGCAGTACAGTTCCTCGGGTTAACAAACATGAAGGCAACATGCAGTCGAGTGTCTCCCAGGCACTAATCATCTGGAAGCTGTTAAATCGTGAATGGCATTATCCATGGCATTGCTGAGACACCAGAACTGGACTAATTATGGAAAAGTTACAATCACAAAAGCACAAAGATCCCCATCTGCATTAAAATACCAATGTAGTTTGAATAAATTAAATGCTTGCCTGCTAAAAATGCTTGCCAGCAGTCATTTTTAGGGCATGTGTCAAAAGTAGCAGTTCATGTCTTTGCATCTGCATTAGATTTTAAAGCAGATCTGAATCCTCAAGTATAGTGATGTAGTGGTGCGAATCAAACATGAATCCATTTCTGTACAAGCTGCAGGACAGTGTCTATACCTAAAATGGAGCAGTACAAACCCTCGCTTCTAACTTTTCTGGAATGTAGAATAAGGAGCACGCCGTCATCTGCCACCTCTGCCTGGTATCCCGGACGAGCTGGTGCATTTTGACCCATGGCTGATGCCAACTAACCTAGAGATATAGTGTCTTCTGTGCCAGCATCCCAGGAGATCTGCTACACACTATGAGCAGTGGCCCAGATGACCAAATATACTTGTGCCTGGTATTTGAGGGAATTTGCCTTTGTGTGTATCTGTCCTAGAGAACTATTGCAGATGTCTGAGTAGATCTACTGCCTATGCCTCAGACAGAGGGACCTGTGTTCAGTAACCTAGAGATCTGGGGCAGGCAGCCTGAGCCCAATTTTGCGAGTGGCTCGCAGTGCATTTCTTGACTTGAGATTCTTAATGGAAATAATGACAGTGAATTGAATTCCCCACTTGCCAGCTACTCACTCTTAACATACCACCAGAGTTCAGTACTTGCCGTCTCCAAGCTATCCTACAGTTCAGTGTGGGCCCAGACCAGTCATCAAGGGGACTGTCTACTGTATCACTATGAGTAAGAAGGCAGCCAGAGAGGAGCTGGTTTTGTCTGAACAGCTACTGAGAATCTCAACCCACAATGGCAGGAGCACAACTGGTGACAATTTAAAAGGTGTGCTCAATACCCACAGCCCAAAGCTCTTTAACATTTTCACTTAATAAAGGAAAAGTTGCCTGTTAACAATTTCCCTGTAGCCTACAAATCCAAGGCTGTGCAAGAAATGGATTCAGATTCAGAGATAACCACAGGGCACATTGAAGGAGTGTTATGAAAATGGCTTGGAGCATAACATCTGTGATGGACTGATGCACAGGTTCTCAGTAGTACTTGATTATGATACTACTTGGCACAATGCAACCAAATAATACAGCAGGAGCAGGGAGATGCTTAAACAGATTTGCTTTATAATATTTCAAGGCTTCTACATGCAGTTCCTTAAGAGAGAATATTGGAGCTTACTTTCCTCTGAGAGTGAGCTGCCGGTCATTAGGGCAGACCCAGCGAGCAGCATTGTTCCCAAATACAGTGTTGGTCATGGCTGGAAACTTGCTGAGAGAGAGCTGTGCCTGCAAGAAACAAATAAAAAAAATCCATTTAGAACTGAAGTAAACCCCTTCATCCACTTAGAGTGTTGCACACATGGCTCAAATACAACTCACGTTAGAATTGTACAAAAGGTTGATTAGGCCGCACTAGGATTGTGTGCACTCGTGGTCACCATTCTACAGGAAAGGTGTAATTAAGCTAGAGAGGATACAGCAAACACTCACAAGGATGTAGACTTGACTGGAGGGCTTGAGTTATAAGGAGGGATTGGATAGGCAGGATCTGTTTTCCCTGGAGCACAGGAGCCTGAGAGGTGACACGATAGAGGCACATAAAATTATGACGTAGGGTAGCTAGCCAGAGTCTGTTTCCCATGGTAGGAGTATCTAAAATTAGAAGGCATAGGTTTAAGGTGAAACGGAGGAGGTTAAAAGGGAATGTAAGGGGTAAATCTTTCACACAAAGAACAGCTGATATCTGGAATGTGCTGCCAAATGAGGTGGTGGAGGTAGGAACAGGAACAGGACTTAAGAGGAGACACAAGAGACTGCAGCTGCCGGAATCTGGAGCAACAAACAATCTGTTGGAGGAACTCAGCGGGTCCGGCAGCATCTGTGGGAGGAAATGAACTGTTGATGGTTCAGGTTGAAACCCTGCATCAGGACATTACTTAAGGAGCATCTGGACAAGTACTTGAATGAGCAAGGCATAGAGGGATTAATGCAGGCAAGTGGGATTAGTATAATGTTGGCACAGTTGTGGTGGGTGTCATGAAGTTGGAATGCTTAACAGGAATTGAGAGGAATTACATTCATGGATTCTACAAAAGAAAATCTCAATTCCAAATCTCCAGAAGAAAGTGAGACAGGAGGGAGGTTCACAAAATTCAACTAGAGCTCAGTAATATAGAATATCTGATCACTACTGACAAGGAAGCTGCCATCCATTATAATCAGAATTTTTCAAATAGATGACTCTTAATCTTCAGTCCTTTATGATTCTGTTTTATGACTGGAAGCTAATCCTTTCATTTTACTTTCTCCTGATATGTAACTATTATTCTGCAATGGAAGCAGAAAAAATGCCTGTCAGTCTTTAATCAATTTAACGACAAAAGGGTTCTCATCTGTCTTTGGTGAAATTTTAATTTTATTGTAAATGCAAAGCCTGATAACTACAAATGCAAAGCTTCTGCACGAGGTTTATCGAAAAACCATTTGATCTTTGCTCCTGTGCTTTATGATGGATGCTCAAGGAATTAGGGAAAGGACAAGAGGAAGGTGAACCTTTCCCTCAGCCCTCTTCTTTCCACAGTCCTTAATCTAACTGCTACAGTTTGGTTTCTACCCAAACCATTTCATTTTCTGAGGAAACCACAGTTTTGCCATATGAATCATTCTCAAGAATGTAAAATGCCACATATATGTGGCATTTGCCTCAGTTAATCTCACCAGTGCAGCAAATACTGAGCACACTAATTGCAAGCTGGTGACAATGATCACAGTGTTCACATTAGTTGATTTAATTTGTCCATAAACATCCAAAATACTAACATCGAGAACAAATTGTTAGAAAGTACCTCCCGCACCCCCCACTGATCTTATAACATGCAGGCAATCCAATAGGAAAAAAAACATGGGAGATAAATCATAACACTGAAAATGTTCCCATCTCCACATCTAAATGGGTCTATGCAATCCCATTGGACACATTTTGAACATCTAGTTGACAGCTCCACAGTGCAGAACATTATATAGCTAGTTCCACAAGCTGAGATTGGATTCAATCCTTGAACAAATTCATTCCTCGGTCTCCAACAGGAGAAGAAGCAAATCTCCTAAATAGATTTTAAATCTCTGGAGAAATGTGTATAATGGAAAGAAGAAAAAGGCCTTTCTAAAAAAAAATTGGCACCTAACCAAGTGGGTACAGTGTCATTGGTAATTTTTTTTTGTATAAACACAGATGGGCTACATCTCCCAACCTGCCACTTGCCAGCATTTTTCTCTGCTGTTACTATAGTAGACACTGGAACCAAAACTCTTGTTATCACTAATGCAGATCTCCTTAGCATTAGAAAGAAGCTGCCAGAATCCTTGCATCACATCCTTCTTTGCCTCCCACTCCCATTCCTTCCCCGTGTCTCTCAGCCAGAGGCCTCCCACATTTCGGCAGTCCAAGGATACCAAAAGATCTCATCACTGCCTGGCTCAGTGTTTGTGGAGGCAGGTGATTCCTCGGAAGCTCAATGACTCAGTCAGGACCATTTCAACAGTGACCCTCTCCTGAAGTGTGGATAAATACTTCAGCTGGATGCACAATCTGGCCCATTGCATGGAAAAAAGTGACAAAAAAGCAGAACACAACATCCCAGGCATAGCAAACTAGCCTGTTACTCATGCTACTTTATGGGAGAACATTGACAAGACAGTGGAAGAACTCATACCTTGACAATAGTGCTGTGAGATCTTTTACACCCACAGGAACCCAGCTGTATGTCTCATCAGAAAGATGAAGCCTTCAGCAATCCCTGATCTAGACAGATGTTTGATCTACATTATCTGCTCAGATTCAGAGAAACTTATAACACAGGAGAATATTTGACCTGTCAGGTCCATACCACCCAATTAGCTATAAGGTTACCCTCAGTTCCCAGCTCTTGGTCCATTGCCATGTTAGGTTATGGCTCTTCAAGTGCTTATCCAAGCTCATTTTATACGTGAGGAGCTAGACTAAATGTTCAAGGCAGCACATGGAATACTTGTCTTTATTGCTCAAAGCATACAGACATACAGACAGGGAGGTCATACTGGAAGTATACAGGATATTAGTCAGACTGCTGTAGTGCTATGAACACTTTCAACAACCATACTGAAGGAAGGACGTGCTAGCAGTACAGAGGGGATGCACAAGGATGTTGCCTTGGGTTGGAGTCCATGCAGGGACTTACAGGTAATAGTGCCATCAACTAAATCCATCTAACATTTATTATGTTAAATGACTTATGCAGGCTAAGCGAATCTCAGTAGGTTCTGACCATAATGCCACATCAGCCTTTCAGTTGATTGTTTTTATCTCAATTTCGTATAAAATGATCCTGTTTTATTTTTGCTGGATTCAAGGCTACAGAGTGCTATACCTAATACATCCCAAACAAAAGATAAATGGACTTAATATAATTGAACCCAACAGATATTGAACTCAAAGACATTTAAATCAAGAGATATTGCACAAATGCCTCTGGACCAGTGACATTTGACCTGAAGATTGCTGAGAGCTCACTGTGTAACCACAACATCTCTGCTCTAGACTTCAAAACATTTCAGTCTTGGTAGTAAAACTCTCATCTTCAAGAAGTGTTTCTGGCAAGGTTGCCGTAACAGAAAAAAATTTGCAGGGATTAAAAATGTCACTTTGTGATTAAATAATCATTTGCAACAGAGCAACGATTTTTTACATAACCTATAATGCTACCGTTGACAAGTCTTGTTTCATAAAATGCAGGAAAATTCTTGCTATCTTGACATTTTAGCAGTAAAAAGACGAAGAGGGTAATTACTTGGAACACTAATGGCACTGTAAGTCACTGGCCAAGGATCATATTCCAGGCACTCAAAACAATGTACTCCACTACTTAACATTGGTTCTACCAGCCACTTCCATTAAGAACAGGGGTTTTCAGCAGTTTGACAGCTGTTCTCGTTCTCCATCATATATTGTGAGGTTGAAAAACAAACTCAAATCATTTCTATGATGTTACTTGGATTTCAAGCTTTCAGAGACTTGATTTTAAGCCCTGTTAGGTGTGGAGGGGATTTTGGCAGTCTTATATGGTCCATAGTGTAAACATGCTACAGGACCTTTTAACAGGCTCTTATGGCAGATTCAGGGGTCCTTGCACCATTTGAGAAAATGGAGTCATAGAGTCATACAGCATGGAAACAAGCCATTCGGCCCACCACATTCACACCGTCTGATGGAAAAAAAAGATCTTATTCAGAATCAAGCATCTTGGTCTTTCAACTAAATTGGGCCCTGTCCATTGCCCGAGGATAGTGCACGTTTGCACTCCAGAGATCCAGGTGGACACCAGTGCAGTGTTGAGGCAGTGCTGCAAGAGGTACTGTGTTCAGTGTTGATCTAGGATCCCATTTCCTCCGTTAGATAGAGGTAAAAGTTCCTGTCGTGGTACTCTGAAGGGGAGGAAAGTTATCTACAATTGGAAATGAAAACAGGAAATAATGGAAACCATCAGCAGATCAGAAAAAGAGTTAATATTTCAGCCTGGCCTACTGAGTATTTCCAGCGTTTTCTGTTTTTATTTTAGATTTCCAGCATCGGAAGTTTTTGATTTTCAGTTATCTGATATCTCCTGGCCAACATTCACTGCTCATTCAATATGACAGAAAAGAGGATTTCTTTGTTCACTATCATATTGCTTGTGGTGCACAAATTGGCTTATGTCCTTCTTATGCTACAACTGGTGTCTAGACTTTGTCAATGCACTCAGCAGAAGTGGCATCATTCACTAAGGCAAGTGTGACCCCCCCCAAGATATCATTGGGCTTCAGTGAATCATCTGATGGCACCACAACTACTCCCTGCCAGTGACCTCCTGCTATTAGGTGCTTGAGGGGGCAGCGACTGCAGACAAGGTGACACCTAGCTGTTATCTTTCACTGCCCTGCTTAGTGGTAGTCACTTGAGAGAACTCCCAGCAGCCACTGAACTCAGGCAAGAATGAGAGTCGTCACCTGTGGAGGAAGGAAGAAGGCAAAAGGGAATTAGTCACTAAAATAATTGGAAGGATTTTGTTTGCGAATTTTCATCATTAGACTTTCTGGCTTCACAGACTGTCAACATTATATGTTGTGTCAACACAAACCTTGTCAACAGAATGTTAGTCTGTTTTGGCTGTGGAGAGTTATTACAATTCATTGCTTTTCATTGCACAAGGAGCTGTTGTAATTCCACTGTTTCCTATTCAAGGACAGCCAGCAATAATGAAGTAAAATCAATAGACTGAATAGCCCTGGGATAGGCAGGCCTAGAATCAGGTGGCATAAACCTGATCATGGGTCTGATTTAACACCCTCGGCTACTGGATACAATCTCTCACCAGGGGGAGGTCCCTCTATCTTCACTGAAGGAAGAAAGGTGAAAGAAATTATCCAAATAATTAGATTATCCCTGAAGACTGAAGGCAGGGACAGCAGTTTTATGCAGATTCAACAGTACTGAGGAGAAAGGAAAAAAACCTACATTAATAGAAAACTAATAATGTAAGATCAGGGTCTCCACTTGTGCTACTGAGATTTATATGTGGGTATACGCAGAGATGATTTGGCGGAACTTGCTGTGGCAGTAACAAGATCATTTGCATGTTCTGAACTCTCGGTTTCTTCCTGTCTCTGAATCTCACTGGCTTCCCCTCATTCATCCGGGTGCCTTACGTCACCTGCTACTTCCCCTCATAGAGAGCTGGCACAAGTAAGCAGCTGCCTTTCCTCAGTCGCCGCCAAGGCTCAGTACTCGTGATGTGGGAGTGAGCGGCAAGCAGAGTTGAGATGTATTGCTCATTACTGTTCAATGGGCACCACCATCCACTGCAGATGACAAACCTTAATGCTTTGTGGGGGACTGTGGGCACACTTTTCCAATGCACTGGGCAATGGATCATCCTCTCCAGGACTAGACCACCTCTAGCATATTTACAATGATGAAAATGTCCTTCTTCATTGGCATTCCCTCAGGTTCAAGGATGATTTGTTTCCACTGCAGCAAAGTTATGGAATACACTCATGCACAATTTCTTTCAATATAAGGTTGCCATTGCAAACAAGCCACTACCCTACAGACTTGACAGCAAAGATTTGGCCCAATATATATGTGTGATAAAAGGCAAAAGCACTGATCTCCACAATGCTGTTTGAGCATTGTAGCTGCCACCTCATTTCAGCATCAAGCTCTTCCAGGTGTGACATTGGTAAAGCTAATGAAAGCTCCCTTTACTCTGCCCCGGCAATGCTCCACACCATCTCAGAGTAGGACCTCTACACTACACCCCTGTAAATGCTTCCATTCCCACAGCAACCGTCCATGGTTTGCTTGAACAAAGCTTTCACTCTATGACTAATTGCAAATTGAATTGGAGAGAGATTCCATTTTTTGTTCTACATCTCCCACCCCACAATGGAAGTTCTGATTTTCAACTTTACTGCTGAAGGGATTTACCAAGAGGTTCTTTGGGATGGAACATTTCAGGTACAGGAGATACTGGATGTTTTCTTGGAGCGGAGGAGGCAGAAGGATGACCTGATAGAGGTATACAACATTATGATGGGCACAGCTAAGCTAAATAGTACAACACTTTTTCCTATGGCAGACGTGTCTAAAACGAGAACATAGGTTTGGGGTAGATGGTAAGAAGTTTAGAGGGGATCAGAGGAGAAATTTTTTTTCAGTATATGGTTGAAATCTAGAATGCACTGCCCGAGGGGATGGTGGATGCAGGTACGCTCACAACACTTAAGAAGCATCTAGACAAGAACTTGCATCACCAAGGCATAGAAGACTGCAGAGCAAGCGCTGGTAAATGGGATGAGAGTACTTAATGGTTGGCATAGACATGAAGGGCCAAAGGCCTGTTTCTATACCTTATGACTCCCTGGATGATACACAGTGAATAAATGCCCACTGAGACTGACCCAAGGACACCCAAAGGCATTTCTCATTAAGTCTAGACAACCAGCAAGCATACAGAGAGCAGACACAGTTAACAGCAGCTGCAGAAGTGAAAATTACCAAGCAGTTTCCCCCTCAAACTCGTTTCCCATTCCAGCAGCTGTAATTGTGTTAACAGCTCCAGCCCTCCTTCATTACTGGGTGCATCAATCATTGGGATGCTTTTGTTTCAAGCCAATATTTGCCGAGTCAGGGGTTTGGCAGTCTCTGTCACCATGAGTCTTTTCAGTGACAATTACAGACCATTTTCTGCTGCCAGTTCATGCCCAATGAGCAACCC
>JARFYF010000046.1:28667755-28678663 GCA_030265395.1 Rhina ancylostomus
ACCAAGTAAAGGTTTTCTAGACTAATACCAGAAATGGGCAGGTTGTCTTAAGACGAAAAGTTAGGCAGGCTAGGCTCGTATCTGGTGGAACTTAGAAGAGCGAGAGGCGACTTGATTGAAACATACAAGATCCTGAGGAATCTTAATGTGGGAAATGTGCTCAGAATCAGGGTTACGTTCAAAGTAAGGGGTTGCCAGTTAAGACAGAGGCAAGGTAAAACTTCTTCTCTCAGAGGGTTTTTGGAAGTATTTGTAACTCTATCCCTCAAAGAGCAGTGAAAGGAGAGTCTCTTGATAAGGGTGAAAGATTACCCCAGGTAGGAAAGAATGTAATATTGAGGTTACAATCAGACCAGCCATAATATTTAATGGCAGAGCTGACTCAAGGGGCCAAGTGGCCTGTTCCTGCTCCTAATTCTTATGTTAATATGCATGCTTATAATGCACCACACAAGTGTTAACAATTAAAAATTGATACAAACCACAAAGAGAGTGGTTGGGAAGGAAACAAGAGCCTGATCTCTATGCAAATTTACCATTACGCATCTGTTATAGTGTGGACTATACTTCCAGTACTTCACGGGCAAGGCATGAACAGCCAGGAGGACAGAAATGCTTGGAACAGTTTTGTCATAACCAGAGTCAAGCACCAGACCTGTTGGCACCACCTCAATGCAGAGTGTCACTTGTTAGATTATAAATTGTCCGAGCAAAGGACCACAAGGATGTCTGCACTACCCATGCCACAACGTACCAAAGACTGTAGCCCAATGCACTCTGATCCCAAAACACCAACATCAGAGATGTTGCTGCAGAAAATAAGTTCAAGAACCCCACAAAGGCAGCTCTTCTTAAACAGAATCAACAGTTTGTCTGTGAGGTGCTAAACCAACAGGCGCGGTCACAAATGAACTGCCTTGAGGTTTAGCCTAAATGACAATCATGAAAGGACTCCTTTACCAAAGAAAACTAGGAGTGTTTTAATGAAAATGAGCAAGAAACAGGAGCTAAATAAAAGTCTCTCCTGGAAGAGAAACAACTCTACAAAACCTGAAGGTCAAGGTCATGCTGAAAACCAGTGTTAAAAGAACAAATGGCATGAGAAAGTTTAGAGGTCCAACAACTCACTAATAGCTTGTCAAAGCCATCTATGATCCAAATATGCAAGGGCTCATCCCACTGAGAGCTGAGAATGGAAGTCAACTTAAAGGACAGATGTGCCTGTGATGCTACTATAAGTTTTTCATTGCACCTGTGCATTCATGTACTTGAGCATACAACAATAAACTCTACTTCAACAGTCAACCATCAGCAAAAGGAACTGTTTTAAGATCTCAACTACACCTGAAGCGAGCACTCTATCAACCTACCTTACCTCTATGCCTTTTGACAAGAAGTCAAAAGGACAACAAAAAAAGTCTCAGGAACAGACGGTATTGCTGGTGAAGCTCTAAAACTCAGCAGTAAGGAGCTTTAGTCACAAATCCACAACCTTAACATTCACATCTGGGAACAATTGGAGATGCCAGAGGACCTCAGAAATGCTTTCATCGTGCCCATCTTTGAGGAAGGAGTCAAATCTAACTGCAATAACTACAGAAAGATTTCCCTTCTGTCCACCAAAGACATTGCCAGGATCCTTAACCATGTCCTGACAATAGCCAAAAAACTGCTTCCCAAATCGCAGTGTGGATTCCATCCATCTAGAGACACAGTGGAAATGATCTTCACTGTGTGAAAACTTCCAGAGGAATGCAGGAAGCAGCACCAGCCAGCATAGCTAGCTTTTCTCGACCTAAGGCCTTTGACTCTCTAAAGTCCAGCTGTCACCAATTTACTGTATGTTTGCTTCATGACAGCATGCAAGTCATGATCCCAACCAATGGGTGCACGACGCATCTAATCTCATTGACTAATAGGTTTCCAAGCAAGGCTGCGCGAGGGGATGCTGCTGGGCTCGTGTGCTCTGATGCACAGATTTCAGGTTGTCACTACCATCCTAAAAGCTTTCTCTCAATCTTTCTTACTGCAGTGCTGCACCTAACCTCCAACTGACTTCCTGGTGGAGTCAAGCTAATGGAAAACCGTTCAAACTATGTTGCCTTTACTCCAATACCAGGGTCACCCTGACCTCAGCAGTTGAGCTGCAGTGCGTGCAGCCAACGCTCACATTTGCATGCGTTTGAAAACAGTTTCAAATCATAGTTAACTCATTCACTGAAGCACATGAAAGGTTGGATCTTACTACCCTCCAACAATAAAAGCTCATGGAGGGAGCCTGGAAAATATGTACCACTTCCCATATCTCAGAAGCTACCTTTAGACTGATGAAGTTTACAACCATATTCGATGCACCAGCATAGCTTTTAGATGACCCAAGAAAAGAGTGTTGAACATTTCAAACAGAGCACAAAACTTATGGTCAATTAGGCAGCAATAGCTCCTGCCCTTCTATATGCTTGAGACATGGGACTATGTATATCAGGCACCTTATGGCACAAGAAAAATACCAAAACACCACCTCCACAAAATCCCCTAAACTCACAGAAAACACAAGCAAACCTCCGTCAATATCCTCTCTATTGAGGCCCTAAGTACATTCAGTCAGCTCTACAAGGCTTTCCATGTTGTTTGCAAGCCGAACACCAGGAACCTTTTTGTTTAACAAGTTATGTTGTGGGAAGGGGTTGTCAGGTGGACAGAGAGAAAAAATAAGAAATTAAGGATGTTTGCAAAGCCTCCTTGAGAAAATGCAATATCCCCAGCACTCCAAATGGAAAGAGCTTTTAGGATGGTATTGAGGACCTCAAATCCATGCGTCGGAACACACAAGCCCTGAGACATCACCTCGCTAACTGCCCACCCACCCATTGGGTACCTCCTGTCTTATTTGGGAGAGAGTCTGCAGTTCCCCCATTAGGATCATTAGTCATTACAGAACCAGAGGGGAAACAAGTCATCTCAATCCTGAGGGACTTTCTCAGAAGTGCATTTTCCCGAAGCATTTAATCATAAGGATATGAAAGACGTGATATTTATGCAAGGTTATATGCCCCTTTTTATTTTGGTCTTGTGTTTGACTTTATATCCAGCTGAGACCAAGGAGGTAAGTGTTTCTCTCTCTGCTGGCTACAAGGTTTGCATACAAGTTTAGGACCATTCCAACCTTAAGCACCAAAAGGAAATGTAACACTGATTAAAGATGCCAGAGGTCCCTTAAAGTTAACTGCTGTGGAAATGCAGCAGTACCACTCACAGTGGGGTTGCCCTTCAAACATTTCCTGGTGCTCTCATTCTTTGTCGCCGTGACTGGATTGGGGAACATATGCATTTACTATTCTTTGTTGGGCTACAGTGAGCTCACTCATTTAACTGAGCAACTGACAAACACATACATTATGTGAAGGAACGACAAGTGCTCTCAATTACTCACTGCCTTAGTACCCCTCACAGCCTCTTTGCCAAGTGGGCATTCACTGATGGGAATGTAGGTGTGTTGTGAGAGCTCTTGATAACTATGATTCCAACAACACTTGGGAAGCTCAACATCATCCAGAATGAAGCAGTTCAGTTAACTGGCACCATCTTTGACAGTCACTCCCTCCATTGCACCACCCGAGGCTGCACTACATATTGATAACGAAATCCCAGCCACTCATCAGGGTTTCTTTAACAATGCCTCCCAAATCCACAACCTCTTCCACCTAGCAGCACAAAGGCAGCAGGCATACAGGAACAGCACCACCTGCAGGTTTCACTGCAGTTCCCAGATTGCCCTGTCCTGGTAAGTTTTCCAGGTTTCTTCATTGTTTCAGAGTTAAAATCCTGGAACTCTCTCCCCCACAGCACTGAGAGAAAATATTCACCCATCAAGCAGTTCAGGAAGGCAGCTCACTACCACCTTCAAGGGCAATTAGAGACAAGTAATTAGAGAAATGCTGGGCTTAATTGCCATGTCCTATCCATGTTTTCTCCTCCAAACCTCTCCTCTTTTTCTTCCTTTAAGGTGTTTCTTAAAAGCTATCACTTTTGACCTAACATTTGGCCATATTAACCACTTAAGATATTAGAGCAAAGTCAGTTTTAGTGTGGTAAAGCTCCTGTAAAAACAGTTAAAAATACCACATAACTTCAAGTTGCTGTTGATGAATCAACATTGTTAGGGTAAATAATAACTCTCCCCTAACCACCTGTGTACATGCTACTTTTGGTTATAATTTTTTTTAATGGCATATTATAATTCACTCCCTTGTACCTGAAAAGGATTACTTTAGCTGATGTTATACAGATTGGCAAAATAATCTGTGTAAGCATTCCAGACTGAAAAGCATTTGGCACTAGAGCAAGGTTCAATTTTAGCTTTCCCCAGTTACCGCCAGAGCCTTCAAGGGCAACAAAACTGTTTTTGTGCCGGGTTCAATGTCAGTTTCTGGCTCACCTCTCAGAGGTAGGATCTGCACAGTTCAGTGGATATTTCAGTTCAATGACGTCACCATTCTTCTCCTTGAGCTGCCCATGGTGCTCCATGTAGTACTGCACCAGTTCAGCCAGCGTAGCAAACTTCTCCCCTCCATACAAATCATAGTAATCGCCTGTATTCTGAATTTTAATGTGCGTAACAGCCCCATTTCGCCTGTCAGAGATTAGAACAAAGTAAGTCACTTTATATCACAACCAGATAATATGTCACAGTAGTGTAGCGGTTAGTGTAACGCTATTACAGCGCCAGCAACCCAATTCCACCATTGTAAGGAGTTTGTACATTCTCCCCGTGACTGCGTGGGTTTCCCCCGGGTGCTCCAGTTTCCTCCTACATTCCAAAAGACATACAGATTAGGAAGTTGTAGGCATGCTACGTTGGCCCCAGAAGTGTGGCAACACTTGCGGGCTGTCTCCAGTGCATTCCCAGACTGTGTTGGTTGTTAATGCAAAAATACACATTTCACTGTGTGTTTCGATGTACATGTGACTAATAAATATTATTAATATATTACTTAAAATCTACCTTTTATTCTCCTCTCCATCTACACCATGAAGTGTTTTTTTCTTGTTTCCAATCCTCTGAGGTCTTGCTTCTCCCTATCTCTGTACTTCCTCCTGCGGCACAATATAGTGCCCTGGCCAACATTTACATCACAATCACATCATTAAAACATATTAGCTTGGTACTGCTCATAATTCTGCTTGAAGGACTCTGTTATACACAAGTTTGCTGCCATATGTACCTCTTTGAAAGAATGAGCAGGACTTCAAATAATTTGCTGGCTATGAAAACTCTGCTGTATGCTTTCTTTAAATGTAATATACACAGAAGCACTGAAAGGAAGTGCTGGAACAGTCAACATATTTTAAATGAGAAAGTACTTTATTCTGAAATATAACTAGGTCTCTGTGAGGTGACTGCAAAGCATATAAAATTCTCAGACTACTTTCAAAATATAGTCTTAACATTTAAGGCTACATTTAATGTCCAATTCTTGTTGCTGTGGAGAATGTTTATAGAACCATTGGGAATGGTGTGCAACTGCAAAGAACTTTTGAACAATGCAGATTAAACTTGCATGCAGAGAAGACTAGGTGGAGCTGTACATTTTCCTGCACTCACAACCTCCCCCGAAGCATATTAATGAACCAGCTTTATTGTATTTTTTTTAACATGGCATTGGCTACAAATTACCAAATTGATTAAGTTCAACTTTATGATAGGATTTCAGCTGTCAGCCTCCAGGCTGCTGATTCAGAAATGTCACATTACCTTATCTTTAATTATTTCAAATGCTCATTTGACACCTTCCTGTGGCTTTCTTGAGTCACTTCAGATAACTTTTGCACGTCTGGACCCGCATACAGTGGTAATAGCCTCAGCTAATTAACTGGTCAACAGCTTGTGTACTCCACCCATTGAAAGTTTGTGGCACACATCATGGAAATTAATAACCATCCTAAGGCTGGCAACGCCATGCATTTAATTCAAACACCCACAGCGGGGATGAAAACCTCATTCCTCTTCAACTAATAATTAATAGCATTCTGACAACCTACACCAGTAAGCAAGGAAACATTTGTGTTGCATCAGTACTACCTTCCCTACTCACAGATGATACCTGGTGTGTACACAAAGATCCCTTACTTACCTCACTGAAAGTGTGAAGTCACCTGGATTGCTCTTGCTTGGTCTGGCCAAGAAACTTCCATCAACCCCTCTGGTCAATAGCAAGTTCTCTGCTTCCACTCCAGTTATATTGGGGTGAAACCACCTAGAAAAAAAGTAAGCCATCTGGAAACCATTTCCATCTTTTCAAACACAGTACACTGCATTGTCTGGCTCTAAGCAAGACAACAACTTCAGATATTTTTCCATTAATTCTCACCCTGATGCAGGTTTCACTTTAAACTTAGTCCAATGAAAATTACACAATGTTAGATAATTTCACACAATCACTATTCCCCAAAAAGCCCTAATTCCCATGACTGAAATGAATCTTAAATATTCTTATAATTATTTTGTTTTTTTTCCCCAAAATCAGTTTTTGATCAATTACTCAAAAAATTCCAACATATTCACACTAGTGGAGTCATGCAGAACGTTAATAGGCCCTTCAACCCAACCTAACAATCAACTTATCTGGAAACAAAAAACAATGTAGTCTTACATGTGGATTGAATTTTATAATATTGCCTTCTAGTTCCCCCACAACAAAATACATACAACTCCTTATATTCATTTTAACCTACACCCTTCAATAAGCTCAGAACCCCAGATGATCACTCGAGCTTTCACAAGTTAACAACAGTTTCAGTCAAACATGCAGTATTGCATCCTACAATAGTCTTGTAAGGAACTTCAGGCTTAGTTCCATTGTGATTGAATTCACTGAGCCCACATAAGTGGCAATCAGATTTGATTAGTTATTACTATACCAATAGGAAATCTCAGCTGTATTTCCAATATCTAAAACTGGCCTCAGTACCCTGGAAAACTAAACTGAAATCCTCAAGAGTTCATATACCCAAGACTTTCATTAACATCAACTGGTGGTACTTGGTCATAGCGCTCCCGACTATTGAATTGTCACTGTCAAGATACCCTATTGGTCTTGCAGTAAAAATAAGTTTCACCTGCTCAATTTGTGTTATGCACCCTCTCTTAAAGCTCTCCTACAAATGTGCAGCTATTATTTCTGTTCAGTGGTGTGACTGTACCCTTTCATTTATGAGACATGGATGCCTCTGGTAAAACCTGCAATTACTGTTCACCCACCCAAATGGAAAGGGGAAGTAGCAGGAGTGGGTCATCAGGTCTGCTCCACCAGTATAACTGATCATCCAATTTAGTACCCTCTTCTTGACATCTTCCCATACCCCTTGATCCCTTTGCTATGAAGAAATATATCTTTATTTTCTTCAATATGTTTAATTACATGGACTCCACTGACAAAGAACTTAGGTTCACCTCCCTCCAGGTAAAGAAATTTCTCCTGATCTTAGTTCTAGATAACATAACCCATATGCTGAGGCTGTGATCCCTAGTTTTGGACTCCCTGATCATTGAGAACATCCTCCCTGCATTTAGTCTGTTGCGTATCGTTACACTTTTATAGAATACTCTTATTCTTCTAAACTCCAGTGAAGGTAGGCCTAGTCAGCCCAATTCCTCCTTGTACATCAGTCCCTTCATCCCAGAAATTAGTCTGGTAAACGTTTGTTGCATTCCCTCAATGGCAGGTCTTCCTTCTTCACATAAAGCAACCAAAACCACACACAGAAACTCCAGATGCTGTCTCATCAAGGCCCTTTAAAGCTATAGCAAGATATAATGACTCAAATCCTTTTTCAATAAGAGCAAACATGCCTTTTGGAGACAGTTACGAGTTAATCATATTGCTGCGGGTCTACAGAAATAGATAGGATTTTATGACAATCTGCTGGTTTTCCAATTAGCATGACCAATAAAATTTCAATGTTATAATTATTGCATTAACTGAATTTAAATTGACCAGCTGTCATGATGGGTTTTTAATTCATGCTTCTGGATTGCTGGTCTAATAACTCACAGTACTGCACTCCTTTATATAAAGTAAAGCAATTACTATTTTGTTCAGAGTCTCTACTCTTCCAAGTCACACCATCATCGTTCATCAGAGCTCTTCCCCTCACACAAGGATCCACTGAATGGCATCTCTTCACAATGACAAGTAGATGCTGCATTTACTCAGTCATCTCGCCACATACTTGTATCATCCTTTTTTTTTGTACTGGCATTCTGCCCAGCAATGTCCAAATATCATATCAGACCTTAGTAACTGTGGATGAGTATTATACCAAATTTACAGAAATATACAAATGCGGAAAGCTGAATCAAGCCCACAACTTCCACTCAAAAATGTCTGCAATCAAAGTTCTGCCTAATTGTCTAATAGATTCTGTGGCAGCTCATCATAACCACAGATAATATTTTCAAGCAGCAAAAACAGACACTTCATCCTGATGCGTGCAGAAAGGGAGTAAAATATCCAAGAAGTGAATGGAAAATTGTTTTACTCCCAAGACCAAACTCCATAAACAACACTCCAGTGGCCTGGTTACATTTTTTAAAGATGAAATGTCAGATTTTCCTTCCTAGAAATATTGCATTTACGATGAGTACACTTAACTTTGTGTCCCCTTAGTCCAACACATTATCATGCTGCAAACTTTTATCCAGTTGAAGTTTGAAGAGGCACAGCTGGCAAGATACTTTCAGCTCTCAACAACATACTGACTGGCCTTCAGGGCCAAAGGAGGAAAGAAAGATCCTTCAAACTATTGGTCTCACTGAAGTCTTGTTAACTTTCTATTTTTGCCTTCTAGTCCCAGATTAAGCTATATAAGCCTCTTACAACCCATCCTATCCACTAACACCAGGTATTATAATGACTGATCATGCTTTATTTCAATCTTCTTTCCACCACTCATCTCATCATACAATTTAAGCCCTGGAATCATTCTTGCTCTTCTTCTCTGCAAATCTAGCCTGTTAATCTACATCCTTTGTTGAAAATGGAACCAATGTTCTATTCAAAATAGTTAAGCAGTTTTTCAGGTAAACAAAAACTACTCAATATACATGGCCTTGACTACTGAACGCCAAAAGCATTTGAATAACTGCCATGGTAACTGGGCATATACACAAAATTCCTAAAATGTTATTTACAAATCTTTGCCTTTTTATTTTACAGCCTTAAGTTAACAGATCACTTCAACAGTTATTTTTGTACAAAGTACATTTTTACATTATTTCTATGAAACCTAATTTGGCTTCCATGCTCAGAATACTTGCCTATCAGTTACCCACATTACTATTCCTGTGACACATATCAATAGTGCTATAAACTGTTAAAACAGCAACCTCCATGTAATTTGTGAATTTCAAACTTTGGAACAAAGCACATTTTGGAAGGGATCTTTCTCACTTTCTCAAACAGAGGCACTTCGTCCACTTCACGTCTTTTGGTGTTTGTGTCTCTGTGATACTGCACTCTTCCCCATCCTTGGGTGCAATAAATGTATGCAGCCACCACTTCATGCATAGCTGCTTTTTGTGCTGCAAGACACGTCAACTCGAGGCTTGCTGGGTTGGCATGTCTGGCAAAACTGAGATGACAAAATTTGTATGTAATGGCTGGTTATGGTTCAAATGCCTTGCCAGGCATAGTAGTGGAGGCAGAATCGATTATGGCTTAAAACAAAGAGTTGGATGAGTAGTTAACTGAACTTGCAGGGTTTTTTGAGGAGAGGGAATAGCTGGATTACTCGTGGAGAGGGACCACGACAACAAACTCGATTTGACTTGGGTTAAATGGCCTCCTTCCGTGCTCCTACTGTTCTACAGTCACTCACCTGTGGTGCAGGGTACGTGTTGAACGCAGTTGACCTGTTTGACACATCACTTGCACGTTCAGTTATAGGGAAACCCGAGCTCCCTGAAAGGAGACTTTGCTTCCAGGGACTGCACACCGAGGCCAGTCCCTCCACCCAATCTCTAGCAGGGCCAGTACAGGCGAGTGAGACCCAGTCCCCCTGCTTGTGTATCCTCCCTCACCGTCCCTCCGGCTTCCCTGACCCCGAGGCCTGGCGCCGGCTCCCTCCCCGTCCCCTCCCCCCCTCCAGCCAGCCCGGCTCACCTTCGCGATGTCATGGTGATCCTCGGCGGACCCGCGCTGCGCTCTGCCGGCGCTGACACGCTGGGATCAGCGACCCTCCGTGAGTCAGCCCGCCCGGGATGCGCCGTCTGCACCAGGCCGCTGGCCCGCCCGGCGCTTTCTCCCCCCGCCCGCCCCAGCTCGGCCAACGAATACCGCAGAGCTGCGGCGCGGAGGGAAAGACGTAAGCACCGCCCCGCCCCCCAGCGGGTTAGTGGCGCTGTAAATGGACGTCATCGCCTTTCTCCGCGCTGGAAGATGACGCGCACGGAGCTCTGCCTCCCGCTGGTAAATGGCTCCCATGGGTCTGACGGAGGGTTTGGGGTGGACGGCGGGGGCGTCTCCTGGCCGCTGAGTCACAACATCTCCAACGCCCATCAACAAGCTGAAGGGCCAGGCTGGACCTGGAGCAGCACACCCAAGATGCAGGAGGAACTCAGCAGGCCAGGCAGCATCGATGGAGGGAAATATTATAAGATTTCTTTATTAGTCACATGTACATCGAAACACGCAGGGAACTGCATCTTAGAGTGTTCTGGGGGCACAGGTGGTACCAACGTCGCATGCCCACAACTTCCTAACCCATACGTCTTTGGAATGTGGGAGGAAACCGGAGCATCCGGAGGAAACCCACGCAGGGAGAACGTACAAACTCCTTCCAGACAGCAGCCAGATTTGCACCTGGGTTGCTGGTGCTGTAATAGCGTTATTCTAATCATGACACAGC
>JARFYF010000046.1:28903192-28913724 GCA_030265395.1 Rhina ancylostomus
CTTTTGTCTTCATCTTCCATCCCAGCAGCCTTCACAGAAATTATCCTTTATAATTCCTGCCACACATTTTATGGGATTCCTTCATCAGACACAACTTCTCCTATCTTCCCCCTTCAATATTTCAATGGAACCATTCCCTCCATGATTCCCTGGTCCCCTATTCAATCTCCATCAATCTCCAAAGTATGCTCTCATTTACACACCTTCCCACACAATTGAAGGAGGTGCAACACTCATCTTTTTACCTCCTACCTCCCCATTCCCCATGGACCCAAACACTCCTTCCAAGTAATGCAGTCATTCTCTTCTATCACTTCCAAATTAGTGATTTAACATTGAATTCAACTATTTCAGATAACCAGCCTTTCCAGTTTGTTTCAGAACTGACTGATCTGTTACATTAACTCTGTTTTTCTCTCCCTATAAATGTACCTACTGTGTATTTCCATCACTCTATTTCATTTCAAATTTTTAGCAGCTGCAGTGTTTTATACCTTACAGTTCCAGCATAGTTTTTATTTTCTCTCCACCCCCCCCCATTCATCTCTCTCCATTTACATCTCCTCTAGACAGATCAGCTACAATTAAGACTTCACCACACACACTCAGCCAGCACCACCACCTCTCTGTCTCCACCATATTACAAATATTTCCCTTGTTCCCCCTACTCTTTGTCCTTCTCTGCTACATAAAATGTTTGATTTCTAACTTTTCCCAATTCTGATAAAAGATCACCAACTCCATTTCCATCTCTGAAGATGCTGCCTGACCTGCTGACTATCTCCAGCATTTTCTGATTTTTATTACAGACTGCAGAATCTGCACTTTTTTTTTGTATTTTACCCAGCACTTCCTGTACATAACCCACGGCCCTGTAGCTCATTGCTTTTTAAGTACACATCCATGTGTTGAGGGTTTCTACCTCTGATGAATTCCAGAACCCCATCACCTTGTGAGTGATAAAAGCTTTTCCTCTTCGCCCCACCTCCTCTGCTACAAATTATTTTTAAATCTGTGCCCTCAGTTTTTGACCCTTCACCTAAGGGAAATGAATCCTTTTTAATTACTCTATCTAGGTCCTACATAATCTTATGCACCTTAACTAGGTCTTCTCTCAGATTTCTCAGTTCCAAAGTAAACAACCTTGGCCTGTCCAATCTTTCCTCGCTGTTAAAATTTTACAATCCTGGCAACATCTTTGTTAATTCTCTCTGCAGCATCTCCAGTGCAACCACATCTTTCCTGCTTTATGGTGACCAGAAATGTATGCAGCATAAGTTGTGATCCAACTAGTATGGTTTACAGTTCTGGCATAACCTCCCTGCTCTTATATTTGATGCCTTCGCCAGTGAAGAGGAGTATTCCATACACCTTTTTAATTAACTTAACAACTTTATCTGCTGCCTTCCGGGACTTGTGGACACACACGCCAAGGTCCTTCTATTCCTTCACAGCACTCAGTATTCTCCCACATATTGTATATTCCCACACTAGTAGAGCTGTTGCCTTAGAACTCCAGCAACCCGGGTTTAAACCTTATCTCTGGGGCTGGCTGCATGGAGTTTGCAAGTCCTTCCTGTAACCATGTGGGTTTCCTCCAAATACTCCAATTTCTTCCCACAACCTGAAGACAACAGAGTTGGTGGGTTAATTGGTCACTGTAAATTGTCCCTAGTGTGTCGGTAAGTGGTAGAATCTGGGCTGAGTTGAAGGAAATGTCGGGATGACAAAATGGGATGAGTGTAGAATTAATGTAAAAATGAGTGCTTGATGGTTAGCGTGGACTCAGTAAGCCCAACAGCAGAGAAAAAAACTGCATGTCTCCATGATCACTAATTAATTATTTTTTAAAATTATAATTCCAAAATAAACTTCATTCATCATAAAAAACAAACTATATACAACAGTAAAACAGTGCAAACTTTTACATTCGTGTATGGATCAATTATTAGTGTTATCTTTTTATAAAATATCCACAGCACCTATGCTACTTGTATGGCTCCCTGGGGTGTTACCCCAATCCCATATTTACAATATTTAAGGGGCTTCCTTGCCTGACCCGGCTCCTTCCTCTCTGTGGCAGAAGAATGTTAAACTGTAGTCCTTCACCACAGAGCCCTTGCGTTAGCTGCCCCCAGCTTCAGTGCATCCCTCAGCGCGTAGTTCTGCAGCCTGGAATGTACCAGTCAACAGCATTCCCCTATGGACATCTCACAGTGCTGGGAGACCAACAACTTTCGGGCATACTAAAAGGCGTCTTTCACCGAGCTGATGACCTTCCAGCAGCAGTTGATGTCCATCTCTGTGTGTGTCTCTGGGAACAGCCCATATATCAGAGAATCCTCTGTTACACAGCTGCTGGGGATGCAACGTGACAAGCACCCTTGCATCTTTTGCCACACCCTCCTCAAACCCACAGCACACAAAGTGGTGGACGACTGTCTCATCCTCAGCACAGTCCTCCCGGGGGCAGTGTACGCTGGGACTGATGTTTTGACCATGCAGGAAGAATCTGACTGGGAGGGCCCCTCCCACTGCCAGCCAAGTGAGGTCTTGGTGCTTGTTGGTGAGTTCCGGCAATGAGGCATTCTGCTAGATGGTCTGGACAGTCTGCTCAGGGAACCATCCCACAGTATCCATCGAGTTCTTCTCCTGCAGTGTCTGCAGGATATTCCATGCCGACCACTGCCTGATGGACTTGTGGTCAAAGGTGTTGGTCTGGAAGAACTTTTCCACAAAGGACAGGTAGTGCGGCAACGTCCAGCTGACTGGGGCGTTGCATGGCAATGGGGCCAGGCCCATCCTTCGCAACGCCGGGGACAGGTAGAACCTTGGCATGTAGTGACACTTGGTGCCTATGTACTTTGGTTCCACACACAGCCTGATGCAGCCACAGACAAAGGTGGTCATCAGGATGAGAGCAACACTGGGGACACTTTTGCCCCCATTTTCCAGGGGCTTGTGCACAGCGACCTGTCGGACCCGCTCCATCTTGGATCCCCAGACGAAACGGAAGATGGCACAGGTGATTTCTGAGCCAGAGGAGCGGGGAACAGGCCACACCTGCGCCAAGTACAGCAGCCCTGAGAGCACCTCACCTGATGACCAAGTTCTTCCCAGTTATTGAGAGGGAGCACTGTTCCCACTGTCCCAGTCTCTACTTCACCTTCCCAATCCACTCTCACCAATTTCTGTTGCACACCCCAGCTCCTCCGAACCAGATCCCCAGCACCTTCAGACAGTCAGGCCTGACGGTGAAGGGGACGTTGGATCGGTCAGGCCAGTTGCCGAAGAGCATGGCCTCGCTCTTCGCGCGGTTCACTCTGGCCCCTGATGCCAACTCAAACTTGTCGCAGATGCTAATCAGTCTGCAAACTGACCTCGGGTCCGAGCAGAAGACGGTGACGTCGTCCATGTACAGGGAGGTCTTCACCTGGGTGAGCTCACTGCCTGGCAACATTGTCCATGTACAGGGAGGTCTTCACCTGAGTGAGCTCACTGCCCGGCAACATCACCCCTCTGATGCTCTCGTCTGTCCTGATGGATTCGGCAAAGGTCTCCATATAGCACACGAACAAGACAGGGGAGAGAGGGCAGCCCTGCCTGACTCCAGACTTGATGGGGAAGCTGTCTGTTTCCCACCCATTGATTTGGACTGCACTACGGATGTCTGTGTAGAGCAGTTGGATCCAATTCCTGAGTCCCTCCCCAAAGCCCATTTTGGAGAGCACGTCCAACATGTACGTGTGCGATATCCTGTCGAAGGCCTTCTCCTGGTCCAAGCTGACCAGGCAGGTGTCCACCCCTCTGTCCTGCACGTAGGCGATCGTATCTCTGAGCAGTGCAAGGCTGTCAAAGATCTTCCTGCCAGGTACAGCACAGGTTTGGTCCAGGTGGATCGCCTGTCCCAGAGCAGACTTGACCTTTTTGGCGATGGCCTTGGACAGGATCTTGTAATCCACATTCAGTGAGATGGGTCTCCAATTTCTGATGTCCACCCTCTCCCCCTTCTGCTTGTAGATGAGGGTGATAGTGCCCTTCTTCATGGATTCTGACATGCTGCCGGCCCGAAGCATAGTGTTGTACACTTCCAGCAGGTCCAGGCCCATCCAGTCCCACAGAGCAGAGTACAACTCGGCTGGTAAGCCATTGCTTCCGGGAGTTTTATTCGACTCAAAGGAACAGATGGAGCCAGTCAGCTCCTCCAGGGTCAGAGGCTGGTCCAGACTCTCCCACTTGCTGTTGTCTAAGACCTTTGCGATACAGGACAGGAAGTTCTGGGAGGCTGTGCTGTCTGTGGCCTTCATGTCGTACAGACTGGCATAGAAGGATCTACTATTGCAACATGTAGGTGAGGTATCCAAAAAGGATTACCCAAATAGGTTGGCAATTCATTCTGCACACTCCACAGGAAAGGCCTCTCTTTTTAGTCATGCAGGCAAACTTAAAGAAAAATCCTGAATATCATTTATTTCCCAACAGAACGAGTTTGAACAAGCAAGACACTAACTACAGCCGTCAGCTTTCTCTCAAGTCCCCACCAAACCCACTTCAACTTTCAAGCTCAAATAATTGCATTACTGAATTAAAGCAGGGCTTGCCCAAGCAGACCACACCAGAAATGCTTGGAGAACATGGCTCGCATGCAATCAGAGATAACCAGAGGAATGATCAACATTACTCTAACTGTCCACACTTTCTTAAACTCAATTTGAATAGCTCGAAACATGGAAATTAAGAAATTCCAGTGGATATCTGTGGCCATAAATCACATAAATGTCAATCTCATCAAAATTAGAAAACATAAAATGGTTGGTGAAACTCCAAAAATTGATCAAGGAGTTTCAATCAATCTGTACCTCATCCAACATCTGCAAAAAAAACTTGTCTTCCAATTCAGGACAGCAGTTGGGAGCAGAAACTTAAAACTTAATCAAGTTTTAGCTACGTAATCTGTCAAGCATTTCCTGCCTTCTTTTATTTCTGATTTCCAGCAACTGTGTTGTGTCTCACTGCTCCAATCTGATTTTTCCCTTCCCCTGACCCTCATTTGTCTTCTGTCCATTAACCATCATTCACCATCCTCTTTCATTCAGTAACATCAGCCACTGTCATCTGAATTCTCTTGGCCTCCATCCTATCACAGCATTCCCTTTCTCTCCACCCTAAACCTGCAACTTAAAATATTTTTCCCCACTTTGAGTTTTATTGAAAGGTTACAGACCCGAAACATTAACTGTTTCTCTCCACAGATGCCGTCTAACCTGAGTATTTTCAGCACTTTGTTTTTAATTTCAGATTCCCAGTATTTGCAGATCAGTTTTATCTGCCTTCTCTACTTTAGTGGTGTCATGAATTGTCACGAATGTTTACCTTCTCAGTAGATTGGGGATATTTTATGTTTACTTATAAGATAATGAATGCAAATTCCAACCTCACGACCATATAGCTTCATTGGTGACATTCTGAAAAGAATGTGAAAGTTGGTATTTGTTAATAAAAAGTGCATGCACTGTTGTAACACAGGACGTAGTCGCCAGTTTGTTTGCTCTCACCCAACCATGTATTTCTCACCAGGTTATTTGATTTTCAATGGTTTTAATCAAAGGATAAATGTTGGCCATAACACTGAGGGTAATAGTCCTGCACATCATAGAAAGTGTATCGTGACATCTTTTACATCCACCCAAGGAGTCTCATGTGGACAAGAAACATTTGATTTAGCACTTCACCCTCAAGATGGCACGTCTGACAATGCTGCACTTCTCAATGATACATTGGAATGTCAGCCCAGAGTTTTGTGTTGAAGTCTGAGGTGTGGGATCTAAACCCAGAACTTTGAAACTCAACCGAGCAACAACCAATACATGAGCAACTGGAATGCCAAATTGCATTCCAACACAAAGGCCTGACAGAAGAACACAGGTGAGCCAGGAAGGCAGGGCAAATCACACATACACCTGGACATTGCAAGTGTGCTCATTAATGCCACCAGAAATGGTCACTCCCTCAGCTCAAATTAAAAAGTATTGTACTAAAAATATTTTGCATATAACATCAGAATTGGTCTCCAGTTATGGGCAAATCCCATTCAGCTCCATGTGTTTGGTGAAACATCCAGCAGGCAAGCATACAGTTTACATCTCCAAGTATTTCCCAGTGAACTTCAAAAACAAAAAGGACTTTTTAAAAAATAGATTCATGTTGGGAGGGAGTGCTGTTGAGGGAATGTGCAATAAAAGGAAAAGGAGGCAAAGCTGTTCCAACAAAATTTTATTTGACAAATAAAATCTGGAATTATTTTTGCAACTCTGCCCCCCTTCCCCTCCCAAGTACATTCAAATATCACGAACACAAAATAATTTTTGTGTAAGTTTGGTGATAAATATTTCCATTTTAAGCAGATTCAAAACTGGATGCAGTTCCTTGAACTAAGGAACAAGCTAGAAATTCCAGGTGTAATTCCCTGCCCATGACAAGTTGAAAAATGCTTAGAGCCTAACTGACAGCACATCTCTTAGGTGTTGAGGAAGACATACAACAAAATTCAGCCAATTTCAGAGCTCAAGGACTAAACCAAGCCAAACTGCAATGTCAGCCTATTTTGCATGATCAATATTCATTCAGCCATCAAGAGTGGGTTCCTAAAGCCCTTTGGGTTTTAGCTGCAAAAATTAAAGAGTTTTATATATTCCACTTTCATACACCGACTAAACTAGAAAGAATAAAAATATAAAAAATACTAGTTTGAAAATTCTTAGCAAATCACTATTAAAGTATGAAAATAACTGGAATTCTATTCATTTATTTGCATTTAAAAATATATCCCAGCTTCAAACAGGGTCATTAATATTTGTTTTATTGTACCATGAGGTCACCAATGGAATAAGTGTGCAGTAAACACAATTCAGAATGGTAAACTGAACCACTGCAAGAACACTTACAAGGTCATGACCACTGTCATTTTCATTAGATTAGCCAAGTATTAAAATGATGTGATAAGGAAACAGAAAAAAATTGCTTGAATATTTAATAGAAATTGTGCTGAGGTATTAAAGATTACATTTCCCAACTCAACTGGGGAAAGGACCCCCCAAGTTAATCCAGAGGTACTCAGAGGGCTAATTACCTGTTGGTCAATACTGTCAGATTCAGTTATTTTCAAATCCACAAGTTCTTTAAGGAGTCCAAGAATGAGTTGTAAACAACTTGGTGCTTCACAAAGTTTTACTAAAACAGTTTAAAAGTTTAAAAACAGTCACAGAGCATATGGCACTAGCTTTACTACTAGAAGATGAGCCAAGAAAAAGGAACTAAAAAATGAGTTAGGGCTTGGGGGAGGGGGCGGGGGGGTGGTGGAGAGAGCAAGAGAGTGAGATAAACAAGAGAGACAGGCAAAAGAGTGATTAACAAAAAAGACACCTTTTATAGCTGAGTTAAGAGGTCCTCCTTTGCTAACAATAGTCCAATCAGAAAACCTATTAGTTACCTGTGGCAAAACCAATGAGAAAACACATTCACCTGATGGATGAACCAATAAGCCAAGAAGTGGCCATTCCTTGTACAGCTACTTGAGGTGTATTAAATATTATAAAATGTTAAAACTACTTAAAACAGTCAAATCCAACAATACTTAACTAAATTACAGGTTTACCGATACAAAAAAGTTTCTATAACTGAAATAAGTCATTATAGTAAAAAGTAGGGATTCATCATCTGAAGCATATTCTACCCAACAGTTATATCATAGTTGATCTGCAATACAGAACTATCTTAGTCCTACAACCACTGCTTAAAGATTTATCTTAGTTTTGCAATTTTAACTGATTCCCAGACTTGGTCTCTCTTTTTAGGGGGTAGGGTTGCAGCAAGTGAAGGATAGATGGCACCATAGCAACTACTGCAGGAGTAGGAATACCACGGAGGCAGCATTAGAAATGAGTGAACAGTAACAGTGTATAATACACTGCCATATAAATCTGGCATCTCAAGCAATCACTAACCCTGTAGGGCAAGCCTCAATTGAGCCAGATTATTTTTAACCAATACTCTAATTTATTATACCATTCTGCAGTGAACGTGGACTGGATAAGGACAACTGCACAACTTTGGCTGGGGATGTGCAGTATTTTATAGTAAACCATCTTGATATTATGTCCAAAGTTCAAAGCCATGTTCAGGTCAGATGCAGACACAGATTGTATGTGATACGGTTCAGTTTGAGCAGGTTAGGATAAGTGGAGCAGTGCTTGTAGCAGGAACAACACCGCCAACGAGTGAAGTACAGAGGGGTCTCGGTGTTCTCATGCAAGAATCACAAAAAGCTAGCAGGCAGATCCCTGCAACAGCATTTTGCCCTTAATTGCAAAAGGTTTGTAATTTAACAATAGGAGGTTTTGTTGCAATTGTACAGGGTGTTGGTGAGACCTCACCAGGAATACCGCATACAGTTTCGGTGCCCCTACCTAAAAGGGCAGCATGGTAGTGTAGTGGTTAGCATAATGCTATTACAGCACCAGCGATTGAGGTTCAATTCCCACCACTACCTGTAAGGAGTTTGTATGTTCTCCCCGTGTCTGCGTGGATTTCCTCCGGGTGCTCCAGTTTCCTCCCACATTCTAAAGACATACAGCTTAGTAGGTTAACATGAGTGTAATTGGATGACACGGGTTCATTGGACCAGAAGGGTCTGTTATTTTTCTTTTTATTTTATTTACTGCGTGGTAACAGGCCCTTCTGGCCCAATGAGTCCATACCGCCCATTTTAAACCCATGTTAACCTACCCATATGTCTTTGGAATGTGCGAGGAAACCTGAGCACCCGGAGGAAACCCACACAGACACAGGAGAACGTACAAACTGTTTACAGACAGTGATGGGAATCGAACCCCAATCACTGGTGCTGTAATATCGTCATGCTAACTGCTACACTATGTGCTGCTGTATTATGGATTCTGAATTGCTGTTTTGCTCCTTACTTAAATTTCACAATGCAAATCAAGTCCAGAAACAGAAACTTTCTTCACTTTTGAGAAGTTCAGAATAAATTGTTTTAACACTTGCAAGTTTTGCAAGAACCACAGACTGTGGAAATTCCCTTTATTTCCCCAGTGCAATTTCTGTTGTGATGTTTCATTCATAGAGTCAGAGAGATGCACCACAGAAACAGGCCCTTTGGTCCACTAAGTCCACAATGACCAGCAGGTACCCATTTACTCCAATCCTACATTAATCCCCATTTTTTTTATTCTTTCCAAATTCTCAAACTCTTCCCAGATTCTACTACTTGCTTACACACTAGGTGCAATTTACAGTCACAAATTAACCTGCTAATCCACATATCTTTGGGATGCAGGAGGAAACCAGAGTGTCATTATGTAGTTATGACAAAGAACTACAGTTCCCAGTTGGCAATGCAAGGGGACCAGGAAGTGACTGAGTAAGCAAGCAAGCTGTGTAAACAAACAGGATGAGTTAGTAGCTCTGTTTGCAGCTTGGAGCAGCAGCTGTACAGTTAAGATGTATTTTGTGTTATATTAAAGAGTTCAGAAGTTAAAACTCATGCCAAGCTTTGTCTCTTAATGAAGAGAGACATAAGATGGTGTCAGAAGATGGTGTGAGCTCTGAACAAAAAGTAAATGAATACAGTGTGCAATTAAGAGACTCACCAAGTACAAAAGAAGCTGTAAAAAGACAGAAGTCCAGCAGTCACTGGATTTGCCAAAAGAGATTCAGGTGGGAGTTCCCATTATGGATAAGTTAAGTCCTTCCAAGCCCATGCAGTTTACTGGCAATCTGATAATTGGAAAAGCTTCAAACAGCAATTCAACATATATTTAGATGCCAGTGGTGCAAGGAGGAATGATGAAAAAATGAAAGTGTCTATTTTTCTGCATGTGATTGGAGAAGATGCTTTGGACATTTATAACAGCTTTCAAATTGAAGAGACCGCTTTTAAGTTGGGCACCTTGATGGAAAAATTTGAGGATTATTTTGTCCCAAGTAAAATTATCCCATGAGAGATATAAATTCTTTTCCTGTGACCAGAAACAAGGTGTTAGCTTTGACCAATACTTAGCTGAGATTCACACACTGAGTAAGTCTTGTGAATTTAGAGATTTGAGAAACTCACTAGTTAAAGACAGAATAGTTTGTAGAATTCCAGATAACAGACTCAGAAAGACTGTTGCATGAAAAGACTTGACCCTGGAAAAGGCAGTGAATATCTGTAGGTCAGTGGAAACTACACAAACAAACCAAAGAGTTGTACAGGACAGAAACAACAGTATGTTGTGTGAAAACAGGGAAGCAGCTCCTAAAGCATTTCTGAAAGCAACAACAAAGCAAAGTGGAAGGTTCAAATAGCAAATGCAACAGATGGAGGTAAACACACTCCAAAGATGTGCCCTGCTTATGGGAAGTCCTGCAATAACTGTGGGAAGAAGAATCACTTTACAAGGTGCTGCAAAGCTGGGGCTAACAAGAGAAAGGTGCACACAGTGGATGAGAAAATGGAGGAATTCTTTGTGGAT
>JARFYF010000046.1:28917688-28932659 GCA_030265395.1 Rhina ancylostomus
TGTCACAGGGGTTGGTGCTGGGACCTTTGTTGTTTGTAATTTATATAAACGATTTGGATGTGAATGTACAAGGTATGTTCAAGTTTGTGGATGATACTAAAATAGGTGGTGTTGTAGATAGTGTAGAGGGTTATGAAAAATTACAGGGGAATCTTGATTAGTTAGGTATGTAAGCTGAGGATTGGCAAATGGCTTTCAATAAATCTGAGGTATTGCATTTTGAGAGCTCAAACCAGGTTAGGACTTGTACAGTGAATGGTAGGGCCCTGGGGTGTGTTATGGAACAGAGGGACCTCGGTGTGCAAATGCACAGTTCACTGAAAGCAGCATCACAGGTAGATAGAGTGGTAAACAAGGCATTTGACATTCTGGCCTTCAATCAGGGCATTAAGTATAGGAGTTGGGAAGTTATGATGCAGTTATATTAAACATCAGTTAATTGGGAGCATTGTGTACAGTTTTGGTAACCCTGTTATAGGAAAGGTGTTATTGAACTAGGAAGAGTGCAGATAAGATTTACCAGGATGTTGCCTTGACTTGGGGGTCTGAGTTACAAGAAGTTGTGTAGACTTGGACTTTATTCCCTGGAATGTAGGAGATTGAGGGGTGACCTAATAGAGGTAGATAAGATCACGAGGAGCATAGACAGGGTGAAAGCACGTAGTCTTTTTCCCAGGAAGGGAGTGCTAAAAACAAGAGGCCATAGGTTTAAGATCAGAGGCAAGTGATTTAAAAGGGACATCGGCAAAGCTTCTTCATGCCAAGGGTGATGTGTATTTGAAATGAACTGCCAGAAATAGTGGTTGAAGAGGGCACATTAGCAACATTTTAAAGCCATCTAGATAAGTACTTGGATAGGAGGGGTTTAGAGAGCTATGGGCCAAACGCAGGCAGGTGGGACTAGCTCACTGGGCAACTTAGTCGGCATGGACGAGTTGGGCTGAAGGGCCTGTTTCCATTGTGTCTGACTCTAAATATTTAGTGTCATTTTTGACTTGAGCCAATGTCCATTAAGGAGCTTTGAGTAACCAGCTTACATTTTAAGAATTCTTTAAACAGAAAGAAATAAGTGGAAAACTGGTCAGAGGTGGCAAAGATTTAAAGTTTAATAAGCTGGAGAACTAGAAGTCAGGCAACAATGGAAAGGGACAGGAGAAAGGAACATAGCATAGCACAGGACACAGTACAGGAATCAGTTGGGATTTTATCCAAATCTTAACTCAGGAAAGAAACCCATGGATAATCACACCTAGTAAGTGACAGAAGTACAGGCAAAGATTTCAGCAGCAGCGG
The DNA here is from genome assembly GCA_030265395.1 of Rhina ancylostomus. NCBI lineage: Eukaryota > Metazoa > Chordata > Chondrichthyes > Rhinopristiformes > Rhinidae > Rhina > Rhina ancylostomus. The sequence continues at coordinate 28,918,982 of JARFYF010000046.1, forward strand.
TGCTGAATGCTGAAGTGGAGATAGAAATATGCAGCGTTGGATAAACTGTGGTTTCACACAAACTAATGAGTGAAAGAAGCGGGAAATGAATGAAGCGGCAGAGAAGCTTTGGTACTGATAACTGCCATACATGGACTCCATAAGTCCCTCTGCAGCAAATGCACATAGCTTTCATCAAAATCTCAAAGTAAGCGATCCTCTAACAGGTGACACAAATTTGCACATTACAATAATTACAGCAAAATTAAGTTGATTTTCTCAATGTAATGGAAAAGCAACTTTAAACTTACGCTACCACAACAATAGAATTGTTGCATTATATTATCACTTCAATTCAAGTATGACAGAAACAGCAGCCCTCTGGAGGAAGTGTAACACCACAGGTTGACACATGTGGCGTTTGTTTAAGTTATTTAATGCTACCCCAAGGGCAGGAGCTTCTTCACCAGACGAGAAGTCTTGCCCGTATTTCCCCATCGGTGAGTCATAGATCCTTTGTAATAAAATGCCGCTATTTGGCCTTTTTCTAAAGTTTTTCCCTGCTGGGCAGAGGACGTGGATTAAGCTCAGCAGTGATAGATCTCCCAATACAAATGAACATCCTTCCAAAACTCAAAGTCAAAAGCCTGAGAATAACAGCACAATTATATGTCAGCTGGCCATTCCTTTTCAGAAGGGAAATAATAGGGACAAGTGGTCAGAGAGGCTCATGAAGAAAAAGCAATATCTAAATGCTTCTCCAGATCACAAAATATTAGCCAAAACATAACAGCTTTGCTGTATCCAAGTCAATGAAAGATTCAAATTTAAAACAAAGTCAAAATAATAGACATGCCAATGGTATTGCCTGCACCCAACAAATAATTTTCATTTCAAACTATCCCTTCCCAGGTCACAATTCATGCCCTCAGTTAAACCATGCATTAATGCAGAGTTTTTAAAGAAACATTTTGAATGTTTCTAAATCGATGTAAATTTGCAACATGATATCAAATGTCATTCCAAACACTAAGTACAGAATCAGAATGATGAGCAGAGGCAGTGGTTACTTAGCTTGTGTCAGATAGGTGGTTATACAAGAGTATTTTCTGGAACTGCTTAAATACACAAGTAGGACAAAGTCATTTAAAATGAATTTCAAATATGTCACAAGACAGTACGTATGGACTTCCTGCAATAGATCAAGCATTCCAACTGAAGAGTTGAGAAGAAATTAAAGACGGGAAGACTGCTTCAATCCACAATGAATCTAAAACAACACAGAAGAGCTGCTTTTCAAAACATTCAGTGCAGGAGCAAAGCATGTAATAGTTTGTATTCTATTAACATCTTCTTCCTATATTCTACATTTCCAAGTTACACTTCATCTGCAGTCTTTTCACTTGTCCCAACCCCTCAGGGCCATGCTATTCAAAAACAGTACTGGACATAGTTCTGTACATTTTTCTACCAACTTTAACCCAAACTCTGTTCCTTAGTCCAATCTGGATCCATGTTACACCTTCTGCCCCCCTGCACTCCCCCTCACTCCAGCTATTCTCTAGGCATTCATTCTCCAAGGCAAGACCTTGCAATGCCTCCTTTCTTAGTGAGAAAGGATGAAAATTCTGATCATATCAAAAATTTATTCCCCTAATGCAATCAGTAACTAATATCTTCCATTAATACTCTACAGATTTTATAATTTAGTAATTCTTTAGAAATCTGACCTTCTCTATAGCAATTTATTAAACATAGACATAATAGTTCCATTGTTTACCTTGAGGATTTCTTTGATCTCTATGAAGGAGCAAATGTCCTTCAATTGCTCTGGCACCAATGTTTCCTTAATCAAAAAAGTGCTCCTTTTGTCCCTTTTCTCTCCCTTCCCGAATACCCTACACCCAGGATAATTAAGCATTTGTCACCTCCCACTTCTACCAACTCTCCTCCACACACACATTTAATCCCCACCACATCATCTGCAGCCACTTTCATACTTAAATTACTCCTTTTCCAACATTCTCCTTGCCACTTACCCTGTCCCTCTTCCATCCTTCACAACATCCTAAAGCTGAAAATCTTGGTGGGAAAGGGGCATTATAATAAATCTGATAATATTATTAAACCTGGTTTAAAAAAATCCTCGCGTTATGTATTCATTATTTATTCATATGCACTGAGAATAAAAGATCTGGTCATGATATTGCTAATGATTTGAAAACACTGCTTTCAAACGATTTAAATGACCATTGAAAATACAAAATAGCAGTTATTTGCTTCTTCATATTAATAGAGCAAATCCAAGTTTTCAGCAAATAGTTTTCAGTTTGAAACACCATTGAAGTTAAAACAAACTTATGTCAAGAGCTTGCCATTTAAAAAAAGATGCAAATAACATCTTCAAAGTTGATACTACTTGCAATTCGGAACAAGCAAATTACTGCCAGTCAAGCAAATTTCCAGCTATATATATCCTTGTACTGTGTCTCCCTATCACCCAGTCTTGTCTTTTAAAATCAAGGTAAATTGGTCCCCAGCAGAGAACATGAAGCGGACTAGAGGAGACATTTTGGAATCTACCAAAGATACTCTTCATATTTGTTCAAGTTTGTACAGGAAGGGCTAAAAATAAATGTGGCAACACACTTCAGGCAAAGCTTATTCTCCAATGCATCACCAAATGTTGTCCCCTGCCCTGCTGCCCCTTCCCTTAGCATGAGTTCAAGTCACTCTACAGTGCCAAACATACTCTGCTGTCAATTAGACAACCTCTCTGGATAAGACATGGCGAACATATGCATTCAGACTTTCCACACTGTCACATTCAAATTTTACTACAAGCTCAGTATGATAGCAGCCAATCTCATATCTACCCTTCTGTTCTCAGACTTAATGGTCTGTCACAGGATCCCAAATGAAACATTTCCTATCCAATAAGATTGTCTGTTTCCATGTCATCATTGCTGACCTGCTGCATCCACAGACCTGAATTCTGGAACTTCCATCTTCAACAGCTTGCATTACTTCCTCCTCACTTGCAAATAGCTCCATTCAAACCTTCCTTCAGTCAAATTTCAAGTCACCTCCCCTAATTGTGGCACTGGATGCCTGCCACCTTCCTTTTTGGGAGGTGAAAGGTGCTGTGTGCTTCACTTGCCTTGCTCTGCTCAGAGGCAAGCTAACCTCAACAGGATGTAAATAGTTTCTATAAATCACCTGGTCCCCATAAAAGGTCAGCAAGTATCACATGCAAATTGGTAATACATTAGCCCATTGGGTAACAGCCCATGTCTCTCTCACTCTCTCAACACCAATATGTTCAGAAAAGAGCAGATTTCTTTTTTTCACGATATGGACTTTGGTGGAAAGGCCAGCATTTATTGTACATTACTAATTTCCCTTGAGGAGGTGCAGAACTGTTACAGTCCTTCTGGTGAACATAATCTAACAATTCTGCTGACAATAGAGTTCCAGAATTAGAATGACAATGAAGGAACAGTGATACATTTTCAAGTCATCATGGGCAACTTGAAGAGGAATCTGTAGGTGGTCCCACATGCCTGCTGCCATTGTCCCTCTTGAAGGTATATGTCATGGTATTGTTGGAGTAGTCTAGGTGACTACTGCAGTGGATTTTGTTGATGGCCCAGTGCTAACTTGAGCAAATGTGGATGGTTTCAATGATTGAAGAAAATGTGGACTACTGTTTTAGTTCAATGATGTTGATCCACTGTATTGCTAAACATGTACTTGAGGGAGTAATAAAATGGCAGAGAAGGTAGTCAAGATGATAACCTTCTGGCAGAATGAACAAGATAGCTTCCGTTAGGGTGGCAAAATTTCACGTTCACAATAAAATTCCTTGGAGATTAGAGGATGAGGGTGTAGGCAGTGTTTGTTGTGACAGAGAAAAACAATAAAAATACAACTACCGACTACCAGTCTCCTGGGAGCTAGTCCAAATCTCACACAACCAAAACATACAGCCTCAAAGTTAGTGCAAGTTCACAATAGCAACAAGCATAAACTATTTTCACCATAAATGGCAGAAGAGATTATTTTGAAATAAATTAACTCATTCCAGATGACATGCACACAATACTTCACAATCAAATCAATAAAACTCCTTATTAAGGAAACATCTTGCTGCTCATACACCATTTGTATCATAGGTGTGGTCAGAAACAGGTGCATAATTTTTGATAATGACATACTTTCCTTCTTCCTGTCTGACTTCAATTCTGGCAAGGAGTGATTCACTTTAATCACGTTCAAAGTCTAGAGTTCAATGTCAGGGTGCAGAAATGTAATCATAGAAGTGAATTCAGGTTTATCTTTGCTTTATAGTAGGTTAGCTGAAGTCAGTGGTAGTTGTATGCAACAGTTATCACAAGTCATCACTTTGTGGAGGGATGAGAAGGAACAAAGAAAAATAGGCAAATGTACTGAATACCATTATCTATGAGTCTCAAAAACCAGTTGGATGAAATAAGGATGAAAAACCTAGCATGTTAACTTCTTTATGGCTTATTTCCAAGGCCATGCATCTAAATATGGACCTAGTATCATACTACTACAACTGCATCACACTCCCTCAGTAAGCAATTGCCTGCTTGTGAAATTGACTCATGAGCTTAGTGGTTATGACTTCACCTGGGTGGGGTCTATGAAAAATACTTGCAGAGCTGCCAGACCACTTGTGTGGCACTCAATGCACAGGGCTGACAAAAGCTACAACTGGTCACGTAAAAGGCTCCTGCAACACACCTCATCAACAGAGCAAATAAATTAGAAATTTACAATCACTATTCCCTATTAAACTGGTTAGTTTGTCTACAGTGCCCAATAATTCAACAGGCTCAAGAAAGGAATCAGCACCGCAAGAAATCAAAAGCAAATTAGGAAGTTAACTGGGGAAAGAAAAACAGAATGCTGGAAGTACTCAGCAAGTCAGGCAGCATCTGTGAAGAGAAAAACAGAGCTAACACATCAATAACTTTTCATTAGGGCCATGAGACACAGATTGGCAGACTGCAATAGATGCTCAAAACATGAAATGGGAATTTAACCTGCAGTCAGGGATACTACCTACCACTAAATCGAGGCTGACGTCTCAAGTTCAAAATGATCACATGCACCTTTGTTAGTGGCTTCTGACAGCTTAGAGTTCAGACGAAAGATTAGTGTTGTGTTCATCCATAGCCCAATTTTATACATTTATAAATAAAACTACTCCACCTCTGACTCTGGATTACTGATGTTTCTCAATCAACCACTACTCTCCCATCTTCTTAAAACCATTTTGCCACCACTTGCTTTCCTTGTGTACAGCCTCAACCATTAGAATTTTTCTCTCTTTTCCCTTCTTTGGCATTCAGTTAAATTGAACAACCCCTTTTTTTGCACAATCATTTTTAAAAAAAAGTCTACTGCACATTGGCAGGAAAGTTATGGAACAAAGATTCCCTACATGAATAAATAAAACATTAGAAAAAAGGGAAGCATTCTCACTGGGCCACTCAGTAACCAGAGATGCAGGATGTTGATTCTGTGTTAGGTAACGCAGCCCCTGTCCCGTATCCTACACAGCTGCAAAAGAAATAATTACACCAATGTGCTTGTATTAAACAATCACTTCCTGTGGAAGCCAAACCAACTGCAGGGACACTGAGGGATGCACTTCAGTCATGTTTCACTGACCTCATTTCAGATCATGAACTTTCCCTGGAGATTTCAGATAAACTGCACCTGATTTTAAAAAGTAGTTTATCGTATCTATGCTTCTGCAGGCAGCAGTGTCAATGTTATGATTCTGCAACAGAGACACTGCTGCCTTTGACAACAATACAATGACGTAAATAGTATTATAATGCCAAAAAACATTAAAATTATGCTCAGTACTGAGGCCCTATTCTTGTCATACTTTCACTACCCCAGATACTGAATTCCAAGGCAATCTTAACTTGCTGCAGGCAAGACAAGTCATTCATTCAGCTGAAAATGGAATACTAATCATGCCGGACATCCAATTCTACTACACTTCTTTGAAGAGCCAAGAGAGAGAAAATCAATGCCAACAATCTTTAATCTCTCACTCTGGCAGTGCGCTGTATATTCATTGAAAACAAAATGCCTCAGTTCTTCATTCTCCAACCAGCCAAGGGCAAGATACTGGCAGTATTCACAATCTACAGAAACAAAACGTTGCTTGGGTGACCCAAAGACCATAGCTGATCACTTTTTGAACATCTTTACTCATGACCCTGAGTTTCTTCTGGTTGCTTGCCAATTCAATTCCTTGTTTTCTTCTGTCCTGACTCCTACACTGTTCCACTTATAAGCTACTAAATCTCTTAACTTCTAGTACTGATAATAGGTCAACCACCAGAAAAGTTAATTTTGTACCTTTGTTCATTGATGCTGCCTAAAGCCACTGGATATTTTCAGCATTTTCTGTTTACATGAAAAATTTCATACTCTGGATTTTGGACATCTTTAAGGTCGTTCCATTTTTGAATCTACAAAAAGTCATCAACTTCATTCATTTAGAATTGACTTCCTCTATTCAATAGTGCTTTCAAAACATGTACAGATCCAATATACCCATGCCATCAACTGCAAAGACCATGAACTTCAATTTCTCTTGCTCTCCCTTTTAAGATTTCTTAAAATCATATTTGACCAAGGCAAAATCCCCTGATTTATGAAAATGATTAATCAAGAGCTATTTTTGTTTCAGTGGTGTCTACAATTTAGAAACACTTTCATTCATTGTAAAGAACTTGGGGATGTTGAAGTCATGAAATACAAGTTATTAAAATAAGCTGACTATCCACCCTCTTCCTCATTTACTTCAATTAATCTACCAACTGTTTCTTTATAGAAATAAAAATAATTATGCTGTCAATATTCAAGGGCTGAATTTGCAGCTCAAAGCACTTTTCACTTTGCTAAGGTATCTTCCTTAATGGCTGATAAAAACAAGTTTACTGAATTGTCACCAAAAGAGACCTTCTGCAGCAGGACTGATTATACTGTCAATGACCAAAGAAAAAAAAACTTTTCTTGGTGGGGCTCAGTGTCTCCACAGATAGAGCATTTCAATTCTTGAACACATCATTAGTTTCGTCCACATTATAATCTGCAGCTGCAACATACTGAAACAGCATTAATTAAAACAAAAACAGAGGGCAGATATTGAAATTCAAACTTTTGAATTGAATTATTTTGTTAAAGTATGGATAACGGTTTTCAAATATCAGCAACTACACAGGTGTTCTTTAACTAGTTTTTGTTCTACAGTGAAATGTATTAATCATGCAGAGCAGGCTGCGTCAAAAAAAGGAAAAAAAATCAGTAATCACGAGTTATAAATCTTTCTCACAGTGAATATGGATACTTACAGCATTTCATTTAGTTAAGATATTTTGTCATTTCTGGACATTATACCAACAATGAAGCTCATTCTAGCATCCTATGACTCAGTCACACTTAACCAGTAAATTAAAGCCACTTTTTAAAATGGATGACAATAGAAGGCAATTCTTATGCTAATATGGAACAGTTTATGTCATTGTGACTGCAGAGTGCTTCAGGCTTTTCAGCCCTGTGGATCCAGAGTTTCCTTTTAATAAAAGGGGAGATCCAATGGTAACACTTGGCATTCTCAGCAACTGAAAATTGTAGACACATTATACCCAAAAAGCCAAATCCAGCATTAATATTTGAAAACAATTGAAATATTTTTAAATTTCTAAAACTCAGTTGATCAATTCATTTTTCTTTAAAAAGTTTTGGTCATCTTTAGATTCTATGGAACAGATTTAACTTGTAACTAATCCAGCCAAAATAATGCAGAAATTAAATCAGTGGCACTTCTTACATCTCAATTAGTAAGAACACTGCTTAACATGGAACACAGTGATGCAAGCCAACATTTGGTCCCAGTTTGCGTTGAATTAGCCGATCTCAGACAGGGAAGCGTACAAAAGCTCAATGTGTGGAACTATTTGGCATCAGTTTACTTTGCCATGAAACGTTTAGATAGCTGGAGATTGTACTATGGTGACAACAGGTGGCCTGGAAATTAACCACCCAAAGAATGAACTACAGAGTAGTAAATCAGAATTTCATAGCCTCAAGCCACTCAATTGGGAAAAAACAAGCAGGGTTGTTCCTCTGAATTATTATCCAGCAACCACTGCAGTAACTGTACTCACATGCACAGTGCATGCGGACAGCATTGGGCTACAATAAGTTGTCAATAAATCAATTGACATTTATTACAACCTTGCAAAAAATCAAATTAAAATTTACATTTTAAATATATAAAATTTAATGTTACAAGAAACTTTACGGAGACAAGCAGGCAGGAGAAAGCTGGGAAAACAGAACATTAAGGCATGTTAACTCAAGCAGTTTTTCAGTGGGTTTGGTGTCATGTAGGTGTGCAGGGTCTCGTACTAAAGTAAATAAAACAGTGTCTGGGAGTTCGAAGGACGTAACTTGCTAGCAGAGATACGAGGTTGGGACCAAGTGAAAAGAAAGTCACCACAGCAATGAGCAAAAATTGAAAAAAGTCAGCTAGAGGGGTTGGTACTGTCCGTCTCTACTTACAGACAGAACTAGAACTATATTAACTTTAAAATAAGACTATCGAAGCACCCATTGATAGGGACTAAATATTAATTCAACCTTCAAGTTCAGCAACTCATGAACATCAATTTCTTAATAATTCTCGAATACTTTGGGAGATAAATATCGTTATGTCAAAAGGCCAGGTCCAAGGTACAAATCTAAAATTAGTTCATGAAGTTTTAATTTTTTTAAATTAAATATATTTAAGTTTACATAAACAAGTTGTTACAGTAGAACTAACAACAGAAGCAAAGATGAGGAACAACTGCATATTCACACACTTCCTTGTCATTCCAAAACCCATGTCAGTAGTCAAAATGTTCAAACCTTCAACATTGTGTAAAAGGCTTTCTACCTCTTCCCCACTCTCCAGATTAGTCTTTTTCCTGTCAGTCATGTATATTAGATGCAGGTCAATAGCAAACCTCAGTACAAGTGTGACACAAATATTACACGTAATCAACCCCAAAACCAATGAATCAAGGACGAAGATATACAAATACACAGCAAAATAAAACATCAAGTTATCAGAAGAGAGATTCACGTGAAATTTACTCTTAGGTAAATAACTTATGTTTTATATCATAACTGTGTAATTTATTCAAATATTCATTACGCACCAACGCAGAATTTAGACGGTACAACGTAATACTAATTCTGATGTCAGTTTTTGACAGGAGTGTTGGGATGTGATCGGTGATAGACCGTTTTAAACGTTCATCAAGAGTTGACACTAGCTCGAACGCAATAAATAACTTTTCCCTTCTCAGTGCGCTTTCCCTGGGGTTTTCATTTTAATTCCTGAACACCCTACTCCCAACAAAAACTCTTCTCGCCAATCCCCATCCCAATAACTGGAAAGTCTGAAATCATTTAACCATGAAATTGCCAAAGAGCCCAAACAGAATGAAAGCAACACAAGAGACCTGGAGCTGCACGCAGCGGGTTAATTGTAGGGCGCCCGGGCCGAGCAGCCCTGTATGCGGCTCATCCATGCCCATCAACGCCTCTGCATCGCTCTCGTGGTCCCCACAGCAACTCTGCCAACTCTAAGGCGCCAAAGCCAGGTGTATAGAAACCACACATAAAACCGGCGCAGATGACGAATTGCGGCGCCGGAGGGCACCTAGCCTCTCCAAGCCGAGCTGCCAGTCCCACTTACTTCGAGTTTTGACCCTTTTTTCCCCTCTCCGCCTCTCGCACCGCCGCCGGCTCCCAGCACTTCGCCCCTTACTCACACCGACCGGAAACAACGCCCGACTGCCAGCGCGCCTGCGCATCCCCCGCTCCCCTGAGTGGCCACGCCTTTGCCGGGTTGCCGCTGCCACCGGCCAATCGGAGCCTTCCCTCTCGAGACATCCGGCGGCCCTAATATGGAAGAGGTTTCGGCCGCGGGAGCGGGGCGTCGGCTGAAGCGGAGGAGGGTGTGGCCGTCGACCATTGTTTGTCCGCAAGTGCCCCTGTTCGGCCTTGGCGGCGAGTCGTTGGAAGGTGCTCAGCTCGATTACCGTGCGCGACGAGCCGAGGTTGACAATGTTTTAAATTTTTGGTGAGGTGAGTGTATGGGTTTAGGCGGGAGCGACGTTTGACGGACAGGTATCCCAACCAATCCCAAAGCAACCTGCTGCAGCTGTTGGAAACGTGCACTAAAGACACAACCGCTGGAAATGCAGCTGATCACGTGGAGAAAGAAACTGGTTCGTGTTTAGGAAAATAGCTGGAGAAATTGCACTGGGGAGAATTATTGAAGGATTGTTGATGTCATGGAAACTATACACATCATGACTGAGGAGGATTTGAGCTGGGAAGTTGCAGACAGTGTTGTTTCCAGAAATAACAATTACTGACAGACCACTGATGCAGAGCCATTTCAGTCACTGAATCAGCGTTGTGGGTTTGAAGTAGAAGAGAACTTTGTTATTTATTTTAGAAAAGTTCCTCAGAATGTCAGTTTATCCAGTGAATCAAGCAATGTCTACTGAAAGATATACAGAAAATCATGGCTGAGTGAATGTCAATCCCAATGGCTGTTGGACCATTGCATGAAAATCAAACATTACATTAACACCTCCATCTGGAATGGTCTCATGAAACGTTTCACGAGTTCCACTTCCATTCATTCTAGTATGCACTAGATTCCATCTTTCTTTTCCCTCTGTCTTTGAAGGTTCCCATTCCCCTAGCATATTCAACTGAATACTTGCGTTCTCATTTAAAAATCCTTCCAAGGGCACAGAACATTACAACTGGGTTCAGTACCATGGACGAGAGAGGAGGATTGGATTCCAAGATCTAACTGCAATTCCGCTGGACTTCTATGAACCAAATGCACCTCTATGAACAGCAAGCCACGTCAGCTATGTATGAAAAATGGCTGAGCAAAGACAAGTATGCTGCCAGCGTCTTAGAGTTATCTTCAAGCACTTTGGAAGAAGTAGGAGGAACTTGATCAAAATATCATTTGATTAAAAACTAGCCAATCTTGTAGAAAAAACACAACAGCCAATTCTTACATGGCAAGTTTTCACGAACAGAAGTGCAAAGATGACTGGACAATTTTTTAATGTTGGCTGGGGAATAAGTGTTGGCCAAAATACTGGACATGACTTCCATGTGCATCTCTTGAAACAATGTCATAGGATCTATTACTGAGTCTTAATAAGCTTGTGCACTGTATCCATGGTATGGAAGTTGAAGAACTGTTTAATTTTAAATCATTGCCAAGTGCCTGGGTGAATTTAATTCTATTTTTCTCCCTAATGCTATATCACATCCTGCACATCAAAAAAAGTCATTTCTTGAAGATTAAGGTATATTTTATCAAACAGCAAGGACTACTGGCTTAAAATCTCACTTTGATACCATTGGCCATTAAAAGTCATTGTATTAGCAGTGACACCAAAAGCATTGAACATATTAACAGAGTGTTCATCTTGAAGTGCAGATTGTGTATTTGTTGAGGAGGTTAGTTTTGAGATGTCCTCTAAAGTTGTGGAGGAAGATAAACCTGAGAGATTTACAAAGGGATTTTTAGAGTTTGACAGCACGATGATTAAAAAGTGTGCCAACTATGGAACACAGTGAAATATGGAATGGGGTGGTAGTCTGGCTTGCAAGATTGGATGAAAATGACAGGTAAGGCCAGGCAAATCCCTGGAAGGATTTTTAAATGCAGACACACATGTTCACTTGAATATGCTGGCAGAATGGGAATTTGTAAGAATGAGAGGGTGGGGTAGACGTGGGAGATCTTTTGTGCTGGTGCACAATAAATGTTTTGAATGAGAACTCAGAAGACCTTTCATGTGAGCATTGCAGAATTTATGCCAGGGGAGATGGAGGAATGGATCAAAGTTTCCATAAAAGTAAGTGGAAAATGTATCCAGGAGTAATGGTTGTTCAAGGCTGGACATGAGCTATTTCATTTTTTTCCACTTGCCAAATAACAAATCAAAATAGCCTTCACTTTGCAGAAGAAAACACTTCCTCCATACTCTTTGACCAAGCACACCTAAAGTGGAAATGTTCCAGCAGTCAGTCTACCCACCCTGCACTGTTTAAAACTCATGTAGGCTCCATTAAACCCTCCAAAGTAAATAAGCACATTTTACAGTCAGTTCTTGGAAAACCATACAGAAGTAAAATGAATGCCTCCACATGACAAATGAAAGATGTGCTAAATACTGAATATTAAATTTTATCAGGAAAGCAAATTAACTTTGAAACAAAACAGAGACATTTGGTGGACAATAGGACAAGGTATTTTCTGAAGAATTCCATGGAATCAGAGATAGCATCATTGAAGCATTGGAACTGTAGGCTGCAGCTATTGATGTAATCTTAGCAAGTAGCAATTAGTGGATCAATATTGTTAGGGTTTCAGAAACATAGATTCTGCCAGTAAAATGTAAAAATTCCCCGAGATACATCAGTGAGTAAGGATTTTAGCTGGAAAGTTGTAGAGTCTTGTTTCCAGAAGTACTAATTGCTGACAAACTACTAGTGCAGAGCCATTTCAGCCACTGATTCTGCATTGTAGTCTTAATCTTGAATTCCATTGACAAAGATAGATTTAGCAACTCCATACGTCAGTCAGCCAATGCAGAATTTATTTGAGTGAGGAAATCCTATATTAAACCCTCATATGCTTGAATGCAAAACCTGTCTGTGCCAGGCTGGGCTGTAACGTTGAATTACTCAAATGGTGTTCATCATTGTTCACCTCAAGCAATACTAGGAAATGGCTGTGAACACTAAATACAGCAAAAGCTATAAGACCTGACAACATCCCAACTTCAGAGGTTAAGATCTGTTCGCCAGAACTAGCCGCACTTCTAGCCAAGCTGTTCCAGTACAGTTACAAGAAAGTGGAAAATTACCCAGGTACATCCTATTTACAAAATGCAAGACAAATCCAACCCAGCTAATCATTGCCAAATTGGTCTTCTTTCAGTCATCAACAAAGTGATGGAAGCCATCATTGACAGTGTTATCAAATGACACTTGCTCATCAATAACCTACTTACTGATGCCCTGTTTGGGTTTTGCCAGGACCACTCAGCTCAAGAGTTCATCACAGAGTCGGTCCAAACATGGACCAAAGAGCTGGATTCTGGAGGTAAGGTAAGAGTAACTGCCCTTGAAATCAAAGGCAGACTTGACCCAGTGTATCATTAAGGCACCCTGGTAAAACTGAAGTTAATAGCCAGCTGCAGGAAAATATTCCAAAGGCTGGAATCTTACCTCACACAATGAAAGATGGTTGTGGTTGTCAGGAATCAATGATCCCAGCCCCACGATGTCACTGAGCTGTTTCTCATGGCAGTATCCGAGGACCAACTATCTTCAGCGGTTTTCTTATATCATTAGATCAGAAGTGGGAATGTTCACTGGTGATTGAGAAGTTCAAATCCATTCACAATTTATCAGCAAAAGAAGTAGCAAGACCCAGGCAACATTCGGGCATGGGCTGACAAGTGGAAAGTAACTTTCATGCCACAGTAGTGCCAGACAATGACTATCTCAGTCAAGAAAAGGAAAGTAATGAAACATTCTCCAC
>JARFYF010000046.1:28948699-28959134 GCA_030265395.1 Rhina ancylostomus
ATCCTGCCACCACAAGGCCGTGTAGTCCCTACCCTCCCAGGGAACCTCGACACCTACCTTTCTGTCACACCACTTCATTATATTTTGTAAATGCACTATCTCCCTTCATCGTTGGTCTCAGGCTGCTCAGCAGCTGTGGTGAAAAGATTAGCCAGGTGAGCTCCTTCCAGTCCAATATAGCATTACTCTAAACCAGTGAATGTTCCCACTCCTGATACACTGCTTTATAATGGTAGAAAATCTCCTTATTCACCCTTCTATGTAACCTTGCAAAATGCTAAACTATTTACAAGAAGAAAATTACCTGGTTTCTTCTTAGCAATTGGCACCACCTTTCTCTGGTCCTTTTTCTCAAATGCTTTTTTAATATCAGACACATTAACAACCTCTTCAGAATCAGGCTTTCTCTCACTCAAATCATCTGCGTTGTCAGTCATCTTTTTTGCTGATGTTTCTGGGTCTGCTTTTACCACTAGGGGTTCTGGAAGTCTGTTCAACGCTGCAGCATTAACAGCTGTTTTAATCCCACTGAGTGAGCTCGCATTAGGTGGCTGGTGGTTTTGTTCTTTCTCCTGTCCACTCATCACGTCAGTGAGGCCAATAGGACTGCTGCCCTTGTCAGGTATATCGGTCAGCTCGCCCTTGAGGTCTTTACCACCTTCAGCCTCTGTGCTAACATTTTGGGAACGTAGCCCACCAAAGTCGACTTGGTCATGTCCATCAACAGCAATGCTGGATGGGATTTTACTCAATTCACTCTCTTCCTTAATATGGCCCTTCTGTGGGGTTTGATTGGCTTTGCTGGGCTGTTGATCGTGTCCAAGACTGTCCTTGCTGTGTGCTGTGTGATCAGGGTGGCTGTCTTCAGACTCATAAGAGTAGATGTGGTTCACATTGAGTATCTCGCTCTGTACACTCTGCACAGTTTGATCAGGCTCGGTTAGCTGATCTGCTTGCTGCAGCAGGTTGTCCTGTCCACTGCTGTCAGTATAATGAGATGGACTGAGCTGTTTGTAAGTGGCCTTGTCACTGCAGAGAGTTGCAGTTGTGTTTACATGCTGTATAACTGGTGCATCGTGGTCCAATTTCGACCCATATACACTTTCCAGAACTTGATGAGCTGAAGCATCTTTCCCATTCTGATCAAATGGACCAGGATTTTCACAGCACACAGTCTGTTGCAGATCACTACTCAAAACCCAGTCAACAGGGCAAGATGTGTTGTCCTGTTCTTTAGGATTAACTCTGTCTAACTCTTTGCATGATGCACTTTCCACCAATCCACTGCCGCCCAGCCCGCTGTCTTCAGCCTGGCTGAAGTTATAATAAATATCAGCTTTTGAAGTTTGGTTCGACTGGCTGACCTGTGTAGAGACGGTGGCACGACTGGACATGTTATTATCTTTTTGTGACTCCATCCCAGAGATGGATGAATTGAGTTTTCTATCATGACCGTCATCTTGTACAACACATCCACTCTCATCAGCAGACATGGCTGTTTCCACCACATTTTTATTTTCATTTACGTGTTCAGTTTGATTTGATTCACCAGCTTCCGGATTCAGCTTTGTGATGTTGGACAGGGTACATTGATCACTTTGTGGGATCAGGCTGTAAACACCCACATCTCCACAAGGGGTTGCATTCAGATCTGATGAGGGGCTCGTTTCATTAAGCTGGCTTGCTTGTTGATCGGGTTTGGCAAGATGTAGCTCAGTCTGAGAGAGAAAACGCTTTAGCCTTTGCCCACTTCCATGTTTCTTTACCTCATCAGCAGCAGCCTGGTCGTCATCTTGATTTTTGCCCAAGGTATTCTTCCATGAATCTGCTGTTGTATTTTCAACTCCTTCTCCTGTTGTATTTGGTCTTTCTTCTTTCTGATTGTATTCTTCCACAGACACAATCTGGTTCTCAGCCAACACAGTTGCAGCTCCATCCCTTTCACTTCTGGTCTCTTTTGGCTCACTTACAACATGACTTGAAACACTCTCAGCTTCCCAAGTGTTCCTCCCTTGAAGTGATTTCTTGCTAAGAGCCACTGTTTGGCTTTCAGTGTCATTCCCCAGCCATTTCTCACTCAATGGTTTATCCTCAAATAGTTGTCCAGTGGGTTCCAGAAATGCACCACTGGCTTCTTTGACTTCCTTCATTTCATCGCTGCTCACAGTTTCTGAGGCATTTTCTTTCTGCTGTATGGGTAATGGAAAGGCTATCTGACATTTATCTTCCTGTTGCTGCCCAGCAGACTCATTTACAACAACACTCTGGCATGCTGAAACAACCCAGACATTACCTTTAATTTCTGCTTCCATGTCACAAATTGAACCAGCTTTCTTTTCAGAGTTTTCAGTCTCCATCTCACTTTTCACAGTAGATGAGTCTAATTTCTGTACCAAATTTTCTTCATTGATTTTCTCGTTCTGCCGTAGTCCTTTTGCCACCAGCTCATGCTGTTGGAGTGCTGTTTCTGTGTCACCCTGCTTCACACTGCTGCAGAATGCAGCAGACTCCACATTGGTGTTAGAACTTCTTGCTTGGGAGAGGCAGTCATCATCTGTACTTTCCCGGCTTTCCTCAATGTCATGAAACTTTTTTGCTTGTTCCATTTCAAACACTTGATGAAGAGGAAGAAGCACACGGGTTTAAAAGCAACAATAGAAACCTTCAAATCAACAGTAAGCAGAGCTTGTTTAAGATCCACCAACCCCCAATGAATACACACTAGGCACTGTCCTTTTAAAGCTATGTAGTTGGATGCCTAGCCATAGTGCTCATCCCTTTCCTACTAGGGTGATGCTGTGGACAGGATTAAACAACAGACAGCTGATTGGCTGGGTTTAATTAGGCTGGGTAACACAGAATGATTTATGCCAAGAAAATCCACTGCAGTAAAGATACACAAGCAAGAAAATCCTCTCAAGAGGTACACACATTATTCACGTTCAACCGCTTTCAATCCAGTTTGTTTAATATTTCTCCCCCATAGAATCTTACCAGTCTTTTTTTATAGGTGATCCAGAGACAGATTTGCAGAGACTGCACGCTGACAGTAGCTGAGGTGAAAGCTTAGGCAAACTGATGCAATGGCACAATCTCTTATCTTGATCACTGACCTTTGGTTCACATATCAAGATTGAAAATAATTTGCGTTGTAAACTCTATATCTGTTCATTGGTTAAAACAGTATCCGTGTTCTTTGAAGAGATGGGATTTTAGATTCTTTACATTGGTTCCTGACTAAAACATACTGAGTGCTGTAATCTGGTTGACTGACACAATGCACTTGCTTTCAGTCCCAGGGAGATTTGAATTTAGCTTGCATATAAACAACCTTCTGCTCTCACCTTTCATTCACCATGAGACTGATTTGTAGAGTCATGAATAGACTTTCACAAGTAGAATCTGATGCCTTAGTTGGTAAATGTGCCAATTGTTGCACAACTGACCTGTACAAAGCAGAAATGTACCAGGTTCAATGGGAGTTTTTTGTAAATCAGCCAGTCAGGAAGATAAAACTATATTAAAAAAACTCAGCCGAACTCTTCTCTAATATCACTTCAACAGCTCTGGTAAAGAATACAATTGTCTGGATAAGTTTTGGCTGTAATATGCAAAGAATGCAGATTTGTGTGAGGAAAAGTGGGGAGGACGGGCAGCACCTTGTCCTTTGCTCCACCTTCATTGAGCACTTTGAGGGCAGGGGAAGGAAGTGCTTGGATTTGTCACTACTGAGAGCCAAATGTAAATTCGAATGCCCCCAAATGTAAGCTCAAAGACTGTGATTTGTGATTAACTTGCACCTGTTGACTGCAGAGCAGGAAAGATGCTAACTTGTTTCTGGATGCTGCAGACGTCTGAGGTGAGGACTTTAGATGGAGCACTGAGTTGCATAGAACTTGGAGCTCATCCTTTCCAAAGTGCAAGTGGTGCATTACTCTGTTCATTTGCAGGCTAACCATGATACAGCATCTCAAGACAAACGTTACAGCTTCTGTTCTAGCACAAGGGCAGTCACCTAATGTCTGCGTACTGCAATCATGCCGTACTTAGTGAATTATAGTGTGTGCAAGAGTTCTGACATGGTCCCTTGGTAATTCAATCCCGGAACCTACCAACCGAAGATTGCAGAGGCACCATCTAGAGAGAGTGATAATGTAAAGAGTGAACAATATCTGGAGATAATTAAGATATGGGCACCAGAATTTTAAATGACTGCAAATTTTATATAAGATAGAATGGGAAGATGATCAGAGGAGTATTGGAATAGAAGTAACAAGACATTGATGAGAGAAGGCAAGGTGCTGGACTGTTAAGGAAGTGTGATTATAATTAGTGGTATTGCACTCAGACTCTGTCTTCACTGACAGCAGTTACAGGTTGCTTTCACCCTTTCCCTTTCTCCTCGTCTGCATTCTGCTTCTCAGCTGACTGCTTGTGGTATGGGTTGTTCCTCATGACGGCAAGGACATGCTGCATGCAACAGACCACCGTCAATCTTGACAGCTACCGTGTCAAGTATTTTATCACAGGTCTGTTCCAGAATGGTGTATTACATCAACATACTAATTGCCTGTGGTATTTCATTGTGTGCATGTTGTAATTATGCACAGGTTGCCCACTGGCATCATTGTTTGTGTCATTGGATAGCCTTCATCATCCATTCATCTTGATTTACTATGGTGACTCAAAGGCAGCTGACACTACAGACTGCCACTATATGAAAGTACCAAACCAGGCATGGGCCTGTATGGTTCAATGCCAGTGGTCACACACAAGCTGGACATTCAGCAAGTGAAATACGTTCTGGTTCAGGTGTTGGGTGTAGGTGACATGAAGAACCCACAAAATGGTGAACGTGCATTGTGTCAGGGGGATGCAAAGAATCTGAAAAGTTGTACCTATTGGTCTCTGGCCGAAGACAATGAAATGTATTTAGTGCTTTATGTCTTGTACATACCAGCTACCTCTTTTAAAGAACACTGGACAGGAAACTGCACAGTATTGTAACTGTCTCCAGCTATAGTCTGGAATGAGTCAGACACATGGATCTCATTGGTCGTTACAGCTGCTAGCAATTTTGCTCTTGCTTTGCTCTGTGACTGCAGCTGTCACTTTAGAGGTCGTAGATAGAAATGAAGTGATTTCACAAACAGGTGAAAGCTTTGTGAACACCATTATTGGATGTGGACTCTCACCTGATCTGCTCCATGTGAACTCTACTCGCTCCCCCGATCAAGCTATATTTCAAGAGGAATGCAAATTTACCACTTGTGTTCAGGTAAATTGATTAGTGCAGAAGATTTGAAGTCATCAAAATGCCTCTTGGTCCCTTCCACCTCACACCCTGTAGATATTAGCAACTTGAACCTACGTTAGAAAGCACTAAAAACTGGTAAAGCAGCTACAGCCAGAAGAAATCAATCAGCAAGCAACCTGCAAGTCACTGGTGATTCTTTTGAATAGCAATGGTGGCAGGTCCTTCCTGCTGCTGGACAAGCATGAGATTAAATCGGTGCTGTGGGTCGTTTGACACCATGAACTGCCTACTGGGGTGAATGTACTTTGATCTCTGCTAATACTCTCAATAAAGGTTCTTTAATATACTGCACAACCCCATTATTACACTTTAACTGCTGCAGTACACTCTACCCATCACTAGTGCCCCAGCTATCTAATCGTTGACTCTATTTCAATTGAATGGAAAATAGGCAGGTATATTGAATGTTCCAAAATATAGTGAAAAAATTGACCACTATAATAACTAGCACTTTTTGTGTGCCTGGGAAGAAAGCTAAACAAAACTTAATGATGTGTTGGAAAAAAAATCTCCCAATTAGCAGTGATCAGTAATTGAAACCACTGGGAGAAAATTTAAACTCCCCATCCAGATGGGAGAAAGTTAAGAATATAAGATATGATAAGATATGATAAGATTTATAAGATATTTTTATTAGTCACATATACATTGAAACACACAGTGAAATACATCTTTTCATAGAGTGTTCTGGGGGCAGCCCGCAAGTGTTGCCTCGCTTCCAGCGCCAACATAACATGCCCACAGCTTCCTAACCCATACATCTTTGGAATGTGGGAGGAAACCGGAGCACCCGGAGGAAACCCACACAGACACGGTGAGAACATACAAACTCCTTAAAGACAGCGGCCAGAATTGAACCTGGGTCACTGGCGCTGTAGTAGCGTTACGCTAACCACTACACTACCGTGCAGAGTTAAATCTGGTCATCATGTGGTAAATTGTTCAGGCTAGGACTGTATTTAAATAAAGCTTCTTTGAAACAGGTTGGATTGTTTAACCATCTCAATAGTCCAACATAAATCTGACTCCAATAGGAGCAGTCTAACCCACTGCAGCTCTGTAGGGTGGGGACAGGAAAACATTCAGAATTCTCAAGTCAAATCCTGTGATTTTTCTCCACGAAGTAAATATTGAGGCCAATTGGAATGTCCCAATCACTGTAAGATGAGCTATCAGACCAATGATTGAATCAAAAATCATGTTGTTTTCTAAGCATGGAAGAAAGTCTACATTTGTACCTTTAACAGTTAATTTTTGTAGCTGTCATCCACATGTAAATAATGAAGACAACTCTGCGCCAATTCAAATCCCTCACACAGGTGCCACATGTCACAGATGGTGGATCTGACTCAACATCTCAGGATTCTTCATCCACCTCCACTTTAACTGAATTAATACAGACAAACATTTCACAAGTAAACTTCTTATTTTTATTCCTTATTTTACGTAGCTGCCAGCTGCAAGTCAGCCTGTGCTTCAGCTCTAACATAGGTTTCCTTCTGCAAAGGTATCCTTCCACAGACTGTATTGTAAGATACCAAGCACTGAGCAAATTAGTAGCTGGTCCTATATCTCTGTCTGTCTGGCAGTAGTTCAGGGTTTCACTGCTATCTGATCACACAAGCTGTTATACTTTCACAAGATCATTTTTGTGTAAATTCATTGAAACAGAAATTCTCTCATATTCCTCATCCCCAAGAGTATCCCATGGGTTAACAATCCACAGCAACCATATAATTTGTTGAAAGATTATTGCACTCTGTCTCCATGGTACCAGCAATTTAAAAAGTACAACACAGCCTAGGAAAGGACCAAAACATAGTGCACTGGTGAAGCAGGCATTGGGTAATGTTGACATCAGCACAAGTGGTAAAAAAAAATGACATAATTTTTTTTTCACATCATGTGCTACAGTTGGCAAATTTGCTAGATTAGTTTAACTTGGAATGTTCATGCCAGGATTTACTAGGTTCATAGATTGCTTCTCCTAAAATGGTGCAAGTTTGTGTACAGCAGCAGAGCTGGTTCTGAAATTCCATGGGTTACTTTTCATTTCTTTCTGTAACAATGGGATTTTGTTTAAATCTTTGCACCTGTCATCCAATTGCAAATGAATATGACCAACAGATTTATTCTGCTTCAGCTATGCATGTGTTGAACACAAAAAAATTCAAAGTTTTACCAAAGTGTAAAATTAATACAGCAGGGTATAAAAAGGAAGGGGGGTTTTAATATGCAAGAGCTAAATTACACAAGTGGAACCCACCAACAGGAACATAAAAGCACTGAAAAAAATGTAATTTTAATGATTAAGGGCAGATTTATGAGGGTTGGTTAGTTCAGGTAATGGTGTCCTGGAACAAAGTAACACATTATTCATGTTAGCTCTTTCTTCTTTGACTGTCTTGGGCACCAGGACAATCTACCTTGTTAAAGCAGCTGATGGAGAACCAACACCTCCCACTGCACTCTTGCTCGAACAGCTCACAACATTCCATTGCACAAGAACATCCCTAAAACCCCTCCTCCACTTCAGCAACACCTTTGTATCGTCTTCACGCCAAGCCTGTCCAACTTTTCCTCACAAGGCAACCCATCTATTAGTCTGGGGTATTCCCTTTATGTTCTGTTATCTGACTTTCGGAATACCCTGGAATAATCACCTCCTGTACAGACTGCAGCCTTGGCACTGGAAATGATAATTCTGCAGCCTCCATTCGGCATGTACTACTGAATCTGACATGACCTAACGAGGCAGCAAGAGTGTACTTTCAATTCTCCGCTGGTCCTTTTGATCAGAAGTCTTCTGTTGCTTATGCCTTGCTATTCCATTCCACTGGTTCTTTTCGGGGTAGATAGACTAGGTTCACCAGCTGTGCTTTAGGGCTATACCTCATACCATATCGACAGCCACTGGTATTTGTTTTCTTATTCAAGGTGGCCTTTAATATTCCCTTCTCCATCAATGCCTGAGCTATAAAAGTTGAAGACACTTGTTACAGTTCTTATCACTAAGGCTAGTGTGGGCTGTTGAATAGCGCTCAATATCTTAAAGCAACAAGTCACAGAGTATCCCTTCCACCTCTTGCAGAGTTGCAGAGAAGTGCAAGAGACAGAGAGAATATAGGAAATACTTGTGAGTTGCATAACTGGTATTGGAGTTTCCCATTCCCATTTTAACCTATCTGTCTTTGAATTATTTACACTATTCCAATTAAGCCCAACAAGGTCAAAGAACAGCATCACGTCTTCCAACTAAGCACATCACAGCCCTCAGGGTTCAACACTGAATTCAACACTTTTAACTTGTTTCTGTTGAAAGGTTAATTCCATTTTTCTCTCTCCATGGATGCTGCCTGACCTGCTGTGTGTTTGTGATATCTAGCAAACACAGTGTTCTGGATCTCACATTTCCAGTGATTTCTCTCTCCAGTGACCTTATTCATTTCCTTTATTTATAAACCTGCATTTAACAAGCCACCACCACCCTCTCTCAGCCAGCACCAATACCACTGAAGGTATTCATTCTCTTTTGATTTCCACCCACTCCTCCTCCTCTACAACTTAAAACATGTTTAATCTCCAACTTTGCTCGGTTCTGATGAAAAGTCTTTGACCTGAAACATTAACTCTGTTTCTCTCTCCACAGATGCTGCCTGAGCTGCTGAGTATTTCCAGCATTTCCGCCTTATTACTCCAACCCTGGCTGATGGAGTCCGTAGTCAGATGAAGCCAACAGCAAGTGTAACCGATATTACGAAAGGTTACACCAGGTCCTCTTCATCCACTGATTTACTTTCCACGGATCCACATACTTTCCAGGTCAGCCATGTAGTACTGGGAGTCTTGGTAAACATCAAGTGTTCCTCCAGAGCTCTCTCCTGCGTTGTTCTGTGAATCCTGTGTGTCATGACACGGGTAGCATTTGATGTCTTGTGCTGGCAGGAGACAAATATCAATGGACAGTGCGTGGCCAGAGTCAGGAACCTGGGCCGGGTATTTTTGTTTGTTAGTTACCATGTTTATTCACAAAATGTAGAGTTATATCTGTATTGCACTTTATTTCTATGTGTGTGATTTCCTAAGCCCTGTAATCACCGGTGGTTTAGTGCATCAGTTAAAAGTTCAGCTGCATTGAAAATACAACTAGCATCATGGCCAGAGCCGGAATCCAGAGTGTGAGCCGATTGTGAGCACAGAGCAAGGGTCAGGGTCGGGAATACGTAGAACATAGAAGAGTACAGGACAGGAACAGGCCCTTCGGCCCACCATGTCTGTGCCGACTATGATACAAATGTAACGTATCCCATCTGTCTGCACATGATCCGTATCCCTCTATTCCCAGCCTGTTCTGGTGTCTGTCTAAATGCCTCTTAAATGCCAAGTTTTCTTTACACGTGGAGTGGGAGGTGCCAGGAATCCTACCCTGGCAGCACATTCCAAGTGTAAAAAAAAACTTGCCTTACACATCTTCTTTCAACTTGCCAGCTCTCAGCTGAAACTTATACCCTCAAGTATTTGAATTTTCCACCTGGGAAAAAGACTATCTATGCCTCTCACCATTTTATATCCTTCTATCAGGTCTCCCCTCAGCCTCTGACACTCTGGAGAAAACAAATACAAGTTTCTCCAGCCTCTCCTTATAGTCGAATCCAGTCAACATCCTGGTGAACCACTTCTGTAACCTCTCCAAAGATTCCACATCCTTCCTGTAGTGTGGCGACCAGAACTGCACACAATGCTCCAAATGTGACCTAACCAAAGCTTTACACAGCTGCAATATCATTTGCCAACTTTTATGCTCAGTTCCCTGTGCCATTCTTTACCTCCCTATCCACTTGTGTTGCCACTTTCAGGGAGCTATGGACTTGCACCCCAAGATCCCTCTGTCCATCAGTGCTCCTCAGGGTCCTGCCATTTACTGTATACCTTCCTGTTGCATTTGACCTCCCAAAAGTGCACCATCTCGCACTTGTCCAGATTAAACTCCATCTGCTCATATTTCCAGCTGGTATCTATCACGCTGTATCCGTTGACAACTTTCCTTATTGCACAAAACTCCATCAATTTTTGTGTCGTCTGCAAACTTACTAATCAGACTCCCCACATTTGCATCCA
>JARFYF010000046.1:29095203-29111123 GCA_030265395.1 Rhina ancylostomus
AGCATGGAATCCATGTGCTGGACAACAAGGCATTAATGGAGCCAAATTGAGGACCAGAACTCAGAACCATGACATCTGTTATGTTTATTAACAATTAATTTGCAATTTGTCATTAGCAAATTGCCAGAATAGAACTTCATCATGGTAACTATTAGTAAGTAAACTCCTATGTATTTGTGCTATGGTACATTACAGAATATTGTCCCTTTCTACAGGCATGTGAGGTACAGACACTTGGTGCCAATCCATCGTTCTGCACTTCCCTTTTGTGTGTAATTTGCTACTTGTTGGGCTTTCTAGTTGGATCGGAGGGTTAGACCTGGATGTGCGAATGTGTCACTGTAGGTGAGTGCATGATTGTTGATGTCAGTTTCTCATTCTTCTCAAAAAATATCTCGCCCCCCTATTAGATGTACTTAATTGTTAATATGGTTTTTTTTGCTGCATCTTTCTCTCTATCATTCAAATACTTCAGTACTGACGCACATTGATTATCCAGGTTGAGAGAAATTTTGCGACCAATCTCATCTTCCTCCACATCCTTCACCTACCGTTTTTTTCTCCTTACTCGCCATGGGCGTTGTGTAGACAGAGTTCTGTTGCGAATCCAGCCGGTGTGGTTCAGCTTTCAGCCGATCTATACCCGCTTTGTTTGGCCTTGAATGAATGAGCGATCCAGGCAGATGGAGCAATTCCGGGATTTGCCAGTCGCTTGTACATTTCACTCCGCCACACGCACAGAAAAAAAACCAAATCGGGTTTAATAAACATAAACAGCGACTTTCAATGGACTTCAGATCTGGGGAAGAACTTGACATTTTGTGACATTGTTTACATAATCTCTGAACATGGTCGTTTACCCGAGACCTCACAACGGTCTAATTTAACATTGGATAGAGACTCATCGGCTTTTTATACCGGCTACCTCTCCCTCTTTCTTTCCAGTCCTGATAAAGGGTCTCGACCCGAAACGCCGACTGTTCATTTCCCTTCTTAGATGCTGTCTGACCCGCTGAGTTCCTCCAGCGCTTTGTGTGTTACTTAACATAGAACTTTCGGATAGAATGTGCTCTTCTTCCTGCACCCACTTGAAATACGTAGACCTCTAGAGCCATGGACAAGTTCTGATAGATGACGCCGGCGTTGAAAGGGTTGGAGGTAAATTCAAGTCACCCAGAATGGTAATGATTAGGAGATGCTATAGTTCGAGTATTATGAGGGTGAAACACTAATTCTCTCCCTTCGTGTGCATTCCTCAAACCGCGAATAAAAGGTTCCAATAACATTCCCAAAATGATACCTCAGGAAGGTTATGTTGAAAGGACGAGGACAAAATCACTTCGTTTTCCGAGTTCCCACAGAGTTTCTGACTCTGTTGGTCTTTATTTCTCTCTGAAAAGAGGTCAACGGTGCTCCTGAATATCTCCGCAATTCACAAAAGGAGGCTATTCCACCTATCGAGTATCCAGTGGCTCACAGAGAAACCTCATCCCCCCATTACTTGGCCCCGTGGTCTGTTCTCCCCACATTCCCACCATCCACATACACTTGAGGTAAATCACAGGAGGCCAAGTTACCTACCAGCACGCCTGGCCTTGTGGCGGATAACCTAATGTTTGAAACAATGGGAGGAAATCAGAGCACCCGGAGGAAACCCGCGGGGACAACGTGCGAACTCCACACAGACAGCACTGGAGGCCGAGATTGAACCTGAGTCGCTGGAACTGTGAGGCAGCGGTTCTACCAGCAGCGCCACTGATTTAGCAGCCGTGGATGCTGCCTGGCCTGCTGAGACCCTCCAGCATCACAGTGTTTTGCATCTCGATTCTAGCGCCACTGATATATTTGTATGAACAAGGGGAAAACCAAGTCTTTGCAAGCTGCAGCGGCCTGCATTGCGGATCTAAGGTTAATACTCAAGAGCCTCCACGTATTTTGCATTGCATTCTTCGTGTATTTGCATTGTTAGTGACTTGCCGCGTTTCTACTTTTACTCTACTGACTGAACAAACCAATGGTTTCATCAAGAATTGATTCCCTTCTTGATGGCGGGTGGCTTTACGAGTAAGACAACGGATATTTAATCAGAGCGTAAGTGACTAAAATCCTGGGCGGCTGTACGTCCGACCCATAAAAGATAAAGGAAGTCAGGTCAGAATTTGGGGTACAATGAAAGGTCGCCCCAAATATCCACTGTCAGCCGATAAGCGATCCCGCCAACTTTACTGTTGTATTTTTCATCAGAGTCTGAACCCTACTTCTCTGTGCTAAGTGGTTGGGTTGATAAGCACTATTTGGGGGTTAGAATTCGTTTATTATTGTCACATGTACCGAGATAGAGTGAAAAACCTCTATGTACTTATGTTTGGAATGATCTGTCTGGATGGCATGCAGAAGAAAGTTTTTCTTTGTATCTCGGTCCATGCGACAATAGTAAACTAATTACCAATATGGTGACCTACGTGGCTGAAACGTCAGGACGGCCGGGAGATCTGCGGGCTGGGTCCGTCATCATTAATCCAGCGGGAACGAAAGGTGGACAACTTTGCAGACATTGTGTCAATACCCACACATCCTCCCACTGTTCACAAGTAAAGTTAACGGCAAGAATGAGTGTTTGGGATGAATGAATGACATGGGGTGGGGTCGAACGGTCTCCCTCGTCCCCCGATCTAACTTGCTGCCTTGTAACAAGTAAGCGTAGGGCGCAACCTAATATGTGGACAGAGTTTGGCTGTAGCCATTTTAATGCGGGGCACAGAGGAACGGCAGTGATACAGATGTAAAGTCTGGTCACACAGCGAGTGAGACGAAGAACCGATTCAGTTTTAAGGATGTTTATTGGTTCACCAAACTGCGTTCGTTTTCGAGATGTTAACTTCAGTTACATTAGCCTTTCAGCTCTCTATTCTAGGTGGCATTTCAATTCATTTCTGATCATTATTGTAATTAAAATGTGCCAGATTACGTATTTCAATCTGTAAATTTATTAGATTTATAGGCATCAAGTAGTATAGAAGATATCTTAGTGTTGGGGTAACGGGGGTCGTGGATTGGGTTGTGACAATGTGAATGTATTGAACGATTGTGTCTAACCTATGCGAGTATGAACTATCGCTTCCCAGACATTGAACTGCATTTAGCAAACGTTTATTTATTTAGAAGTGGTAAGAACAGCATTTTTTAAATACAACGACATAGGTCACAAATCCAATAGAAGGGATTATATTTTTTAGAATTGAGGGAGTGAATCTCGGTTCAAATGCGTGAGACGTGATACTGGCGGATGACAAGAGGGAAACTCTGCGACATATCTGTGATAGACACATTTAAATTGTTACAAAAATTACACGTCTTACTTAACACCACAAACATAAAACACAAAATGCGCCTTTCTAAGCATTTCTAAAATTCACTCGATGTTTAATGACTGGTAAATTCATCTGTGAATTATTTGAATCCCATTCAGACTTGTCGATTTTCTTTGTCCTCTCTGGTTCCAGCATCTATCCGCGCACTAGCAGTGAACAATGGACACTGGGTCGGGAACAATGTTGTTAGCACAAATATACGGTTAAAATTCAATGAAGTTGAGGGAATATCCCAGGATCTATCCATTATTTATAAAAGCAACAAAAGTTTGTACTTCAAAAAACTCGAATACAAGGATAAAAATGTGAAAAAAAAATCTAGACAAGTGTAAATGTCAGAGAACGTAAAAAATCTCACTAAACCCCACGAAAGCTTTACTTGAAGGATGTGAGGGTAAAATGTAGAGAGAACAACATTCTATGCCGCTGGCACTTGGAGCTCAAATTACTCTGCTATCACCTTAAGGCGACCACTTTGATACTTCTCGCCACAGATGCCTCCTTCTTTTAGAATTTACTAATTGTCGCCAATTTTCTGAAATGATTTGCTGCAGAAGTTTGGAAATCATTACAGCTTCACGCCGTTTTCTCTCTGAATTGCCACCGGGCTCTGCCCCTTTGGTGTATTTGACTCATACACATACACGTGCATTTCCCTAGATTTGCTCCAGGTGTTCCAATGATGTTGGACGGATTCGATCATTTACGTCACATCGTCATGGAAACTTCTTAAATATGTTTGCAACAAGCTCTATTTGTGTTTGCCTCTTCTTCTTAGTGCTTTAATTACCGATCAAGGGCCGCCTGTAAGAGTTGGGACTGGATTTTGGGAGTTGGATTGAAATTGGTGAGCTCGGATCTTTTGGAGAGGGGGGTTTCGTCTACTTGATCCACCTTCGAACATAAGATTTTCACTTGGTTGCTTCCTTCAGGTCGACAGACACTTGGCGGCAAGAGAGTCCATATGGAGAGCAACACACACGGCAAAACACTGGACGGTCTGCACCTTATCCAAAGTGGCTCCACCCCAAAGGGGAAGGCGTCAGCCAACGGTCGCTCTGAGTTGGGCAAGATTTGTCCGGGAGAGAACGGTCTCCTGATGCCGGCCAAGGTCAGGGATTGCGTGGCAGTCGGGGACAAGGATTTCCCCTGTGCCGAGCGCCGATTGTCTCGGGGTTACGTGGTGCTCTCGCACAAGGACTCATCGGCAACTGTGGGCAATGTTGGCGCCCAGAGCGCGACCAGTCCGGGCTACCATCAGCAAGCCACGCCGTTCCGAGCCCCAGACCAGAGGGACAAGTGGGGCAAAAAAATGGACTTCTTGTTGTCAGTTATTGGGTTTGCTGTGGATTTGGGCAATGTCTGGAGATTTCCTTACATTTGCTATCAAAATGGTGGCGGTAAGCTTCTGGTTTATATAATGTGCATCAAGTTACCTTGCACAAATTTTACGGGTTTCCCTGTTAGTGTGTCTAAACAAACGAATTTGACGATTAAACTTCACCTTTAGTAATTAATGAATCGAACAAAGGATCAAGAGACTTATTAAGCCTATTAGAAATATCCCAATATTTTTGTATCTGGTTGGAAATTATAATTCCAGTTCATTTTCAGCCCTCTTCACACATTTAAGCATTTTTTTAAACATTCAAGAGATAACATGGGCGCGTCCCTTATGTCTTAAAATGTTGAAAGTAACAACATTGAAAGTAACGTATCTTGGTTTACATCTATTTGTATCTCTTCAGTCCGTTGGATGTAATTGATTGCAAATGGTAAATGTGAATTATCAGAAAACCGTATGTATCATATTTAAGTTTAAAATGATTGTGGTGCACTGTAAAGGTTGAGAATGGCCAGCAATCTCTACTCAGTAATAACCACTGCCATGTTCCTCACTGACCAGTTTCCAGATCCCTGTACCCATTCTTGAATCGGAAATCTGTGCAGTTCACTTTTTATTCTATGCAGTTCCGTCCTGATGAAGGGTCTCGGCCCGAATTGTCAACTGTTCATTTTCCTCCATCGTTGCTGCCAGAGAGTTCCTCCAGCATCTTCTGTGTGCCACTTCTTATTTGTTATTGTATTTTACCGATGTCTCACGAACTATTATTGTAACTCAGAGATACCAGGCATGAAACTGCCGGATGTAGAACAAGGTAGAGTCCTCGGGTACTATAAAGTCAATCAGCAAGTGTGTATCGGTACAACTGAGTCCATCAGGGAATGAATGAAAGAAAATCGACCCGACCCCTAATTCTGTTTTTTTTCCACATGGTATTTCTGTCGTTTATTTCAATTTTCAGCATTTTGCTTTTGTTCAATCAATGTCACCCTTAACAAATTCGCAAGGTTTGGTGATTTGGAGCTACAACTTGGCTCGCAGTTGTTCTCCCAGTCAATACTTTCACTAGCAGGTGTAAAGAGAAGTCAGCAGTATAATTATCACTGGCTAAGCACACAATGGCAAAGACTGTGTTAGTTATCCAAAAATGGTTTGAATTTAATATTTTGTGGGTAGGCAGAAGGGAAAGTAGATGGACAACAGGCAGATCGTTCATATAGGTAGACTGATGATGATCATGGGGTAAATTGATCAGTGGACATAGGCTGGAGGGTGGATAGACTGATGGACCGAGACAGTGAATGTTTGAGCAAATAGTACGGATTGATAAACGGTTAGTTCATGGCAGTAACTCCAGCGGCAAACAGAAAGCATATTACTGAATACCAAGTACCACTCTTTGATTCTATTGTATTTTCATTCCCAGAGAAAGAAAAATGCGCCAACCAAATAAAATAGGAATTCCCAATTTAACGAGTATTTCAATATAGCAAAAAAGGTAAATTATCACAGATTAAATAGTAGTTCTAGGAAACCGGGCTTGAGAGTGACTGCTATTAGGGTGCAGTACATGAGGTGGGTGGTTCGCACTTTTCAATGGTCTACTTAGCTTGCACATAAATTGCTATAATATTATCTCCTCACACATGTTGCTACAGTAATTTAACTTTAACCATTTTACGCTTTTTGCCACATCTATAACCTCACACACTGCGGTTATAAATGTGGCAATTACAGTATATTGCATCTTATACTATTTGTACACACACATAAATCTCGGAAATTACTCGTTTATGTGCTAGTGCGCGAGGGGGAGGAGAGTCTGCGTGGATTCATGTGATGTTACGGGATATGGAGAGCTCCCAGCATGAATTCTACCACTTCTCTCCTCCCGTGCGTCAGATGGAGGTCCTGTCCAACTTTTCTCATCAATTATCCCCACCCCCCGCGACCAAACCCCCTTTATAATACTCCAAACAGGCTGCAGCGCTAATTGTAATAACTAAGAGAACACACCCGCACTCAAAGTACGCAAAATACTCAAAACAGCTAAAAAAAATACTTCATCTACTTTTTTCCATACCGGAAAATGATGATCAGTTTATGGCTTTTTGGGCAGGAGCTAAGAAATGGAACTTTTAAGTGACTCTCCTAAGATATTAGTTACACAACTCTGTTACTCGTCCGGTCCCGCTATACCCTATTGAACATGACCACAAACCTCCCCCACTGCTCTCCTGCCTTTCCGTCCATATCTTCACACAAATGAGCCAAATTAAGCATTGCACATAGTTTAGCAAAGTTTGGTTTGAATCTGGAAACTCCACATAGCAACAATTTGCTTTTCTGACTACGTAACATGTATTATTCGTTTTGTTCTAATTCGCTTTAACATTTAAAAAATCTTAATTGCTTCGAGCTTCGGTTTTGTGAGATTTTAGATGTGCCATTGGGGGAATCATCCCAAACATTAACTTATCTTTAAATACTTTCATTGAGGAAATAATCACAAATAAATTATACCAACGAATTATTGCTTTCTCCAATCCTTTCTGCAGAAGATCAAAGCAAATGTATTGGCGCAGAGTATGTGTTCAGACTGAACGGGGATCTATTAATCGAGTTTATTATACTGTCGGTAATTTTTCCGAGAACGCTTTTCACTGCGAAATATCGGTGTATTAAAGGGTCACTTGCAGTATGCGTAGAAAATTGGCTGAAAGGCAGAAAACAGATAATAGTGGGAGGTTAAAACGATGCTTGAATCGGAAATAGAAACAAATGCTGAAAGATCTCGGTCAACGTTTGAGGAAGGATCCCCGACACTAAACGTCGACAGGTGTCTCTTTCCACAGATGCCGCTTGACTGTCTGAGGTCTTCCAGTGTATTCTGTTTTTGAGTAGTGGTAGGTAATTGTTTTGTGAATGGTAGGCTGGTGTTCCCCTGGAGTTACTGCTGGGAGCACTGCTTTTTAGACAGGTGGAGTCTCGAAGCTTATGAATAACAAAGTGGTAAACCGTGAGGAAGATGAGAACTGAAAGCAATAAGACAGGCTCGGACATGAACAGACAAATGGCAGGTGAAATTTGACACAGACAGCGTAAAGTGATGGAAAGGAGGACAGTACAGACAAAATGCCTCAGTTCTAAATGGTGTGCAGGACCTGGGTTTACATGTGCATAAATACTTGAAACTACAAGGGTGTGCAGAGAGGGTGATTAGCAAAGTATATGGGATCTTGGATAACATAAATAGAAATATAGTTTACAAAAACAGAGAACATACCTTAAACTGGTAAAAAAAAGCACTGGTTAGGCCACTCTGTAGTGTCTAATTCTAATCACCAAACTTTAGGAAGGTTGTGAATGTCCCAGAGAGGTTTAGAGAAGGTTCATTAGAATGGATCCAGCAGCAGGGTTTCAGCAATGAGATAAGAATGGAAAAGATGGGTTTGCTCTCTTTGGAGCAAAGATTGAGAGGATATTTCATAGTGATGTCCAAGAACAGGTACATGGAGGGAAGATGTTCCCATTAGCAGATAGTTCAAGAACTAAGGGACCCAGATTAAAAATAAAACAGGCAAAAGTTACAAGGGGATGTGAGAAAATCATTTTCATTCAGAGAATATTCATGATTTACAATTCACTGCCTGTAAGAGTGGAAGGAACAGAGGAACATTTGATAGGAAATAATTTGCAATAGTATGGGAAAGAGAAATATGGACTTGCACTACTAGGACCTGGTGCAGACTCAATGGGCCGAATGGCTTCCTTCAATATCAAAATAAGTCTACCATTCAATTGTAGCAATGCTAAGAAAATATTGAAGAATTCTAAAAGTGGGATTAAAAAAAAGCTTGTGCATTAATTCTTTGATACATTTCAGTTTTAAATACTATGCCAAATCTTTCTTGCCGTGTTAAAATTGAGCAGCCACAAATTAAATTTAGCAGGTCTTTTTTTGGAAAGTCATAGAGTCATACAGCATGGAAACAGCCCCTTCAGCCCACTGGTACAAGCCAACCAAGATGCTCATCCAAGCTAGTCCCATTTGGCTCATATCCTTATAAACCTTTCTATCCATTTACCTGTCCAACTGTCTTTTGAAAGTTATTATTGTACCAGCCTCAACTACTTCCTCTGGCAGCACATTCCATGTATGTCTCACCCTCTGTGTAAAAAAAAGTTGCCCCTCAAGTTCTTATTAAATCTTTTCCCTCTCAGCTTAAATCTATGCCCTTGATTTCCCAATACTGGGAAAAAGACTGAGTGCATTCACCCTATCTATGTCCCTCATGATGCCTCTGTAAGATTACCCCTCAGTCTCCTACGGTCCAAGGAAAAAAGTCCCAACCTGTCCTACCTCTCCCTATAACTCTGGAGTCCTGGCAACATCCTTGTAAATCTTTTCTGCATTGACTGGCATTGTATACTGGGTGGCTGTCAATGCATCTGGGGGAAGATACCACCGTGTACTGGCTAGAAGTCATTGTATTTTGGGCTGCTTGCTTTGTACTTTAGAATGTTTGTACATTGAGCAGTGAGGTTCCTGTCAATGCAGACTGGCTAGTTGTTCATTACAGAGTGGAATAATTATTTTATATGGGTCTCTTTAACACTGTATCTTGTATTACATGTCATTGTGTGGTAAGCAATTTGTAATTACCCATGGAGTATCCTTAAACATAGCTGAGATTATTACATTCTATAATGTAATTATTTTCCATCATGTTCATAGAATTAATATCTCTTCTCAATTTCAGGTGCATTTCTCATTCCCTACACCTTAATGGCAATGTTTGGAGGAATTCCTCTGTTCTACATGGAGTTGGCATTGGGACAGTACCAAAGGACAGGAGTCATTCCTGTTTGGAAGAGGATATGCCCAATATTTAAAGGTGCAGACATCATTATCGTATACAGCAGTATTTAATAAAAAAATCACAGCACAGCTCCTTGCATACAAAGTAGTCACAAAGAAAAGAACATTCACTGGAATAACAAACACCAAAAACTTGTCAACAATACTGAATACAGGAAATGAAGGTTCCATACATTCAAGATCTGCATTTAGAGTTGAAGGCACAGGGAGAGGCTCTTTGACCCACTGAATCCACTCTGACCATCAGGTACTCTTTTACTC
Source organism: Rhina ancylostomus (assembly GCA_030265395.1). Lineage (NCBI taxonomy): Eukaryota > Metazoa > Chordata > Chondrichthyes > Rhinopristiformes > Rhinidae > Rhina > Rhina ancylostomus. The sequence continues at coordinate 29,105,063 of JARFYF010000046.1, forward strand.
TAATACACTTTATTCTCCCCACATTCTCATCAACCTCCTCCTGATTCAACCACTCATTCTACACACTAGGGACAATTTACAGTGCCCAACTAGCTTACTAACCTGCACATCTTTAGGATGTATGAAGAAACTGGAGCAGCTGGAGGAAACCCACATGGAGACAGGGAGAACATGCAAACTCCACATGAACAGAGTGGGTTTGAACCTGGGCCGCTGGAACTGTGAGGCGATACTATGGGTGTGGTGGGGGTGATGGTATGGTAACTGGGCTTCCTTTATTGTAATTAGGATCGCAAGGGCAAGCCTACCTCTTAATAATACTTGCTTGCCTTCTTTTGCCAAAGAGCAGTAAAGGATAAGAAACAGTACAGAATTTAAGCATAGTCACGGATGAAGAGCCAGGTAGGCTTTGAATAGTGAAAATTAGGACATGCTGGATGTGGGGATTAAAGATGGAAGCAAATGGCTCCAGATAACAACTTTAGAACCATGATTCTACCCTGTTTAAATTCAAATGTCTAACATATATTGATTTTCCTTTAGGGATTGGATACGCAATCTGCATCATTTCTCTGTACGTCTCCTTCTATTACAACACAATCATATCATGGGCTCTCTACTATTTCTACTGTTCATTCACGGCCACCTTGCCATGGACTAACTGTGACAATTCTTGGAACACACCCAACTGTATCAACTACTTTGGCAAGAATAACGTCTCCTGGAATAACTTCTCCAAGTCTCCAGCTGAGGAGTTTTTTATGTAGGTGGCTTATGTTTAACCATTGGCCTCAAAGGGCTAATTGATTTATTGAGTGGGGAGGAGCTGGTTGGGGGAGGAGGGATACAACAGAAAGAAATGAAAGGTTGTTGCATTTATTGGCTAGGGAATAAAATTTCCATATTTTACACTCCATGCTAACATGAAGCATTCATCCAAGTAATGGTAAAGAATGTTGTCAGGTTATTGATGGATCCTCACTACTGGGCATATTTCTGCGACTCAATATAAATATTCACTAACCAATCAGAAGTGAGACATTGACTGATTTCATTGATCCCCAGCCAAAGGCTCCTAAAGCTAATTTTAGTGCGTGAACTGTATTTATTTTGACAGGGATCAACTAACTGAGGACAAACTAGAAATCAACTTTGGACTGTAATGCTAAATACCATGTAGTGTAATTATGTCTCACCACTAATCTATTACAGGAACATGTTGATGTGCCGTGTTCTGGATAAAACTCAGTGGAGATGCGTTCTGTTGAATGAAACCACTAATGCCCACTAGGTGAATTGGAGCTGCAATTTAAGTGACAGAATTGTAGTGGCTATTTCCTACTTACTGCATGTGCAATGTGTCACTTCAGAGACTGTGCTTGAAGTCTACCTCTTGGGCACCATTTGGATTTGTATTGCATTTTATCACATCTTAGGGTGTCCCAATAAGTTTCACTTCCCATGCAAAAATAATTTGCATTTTATTTATAATGCTTTAATGTGTTCAGGACTTGTCAAAGCAATTTTACAGCCAACTGATTATTTCCTAGAGTGTTGTCACTGTCATCATGTAGACAAATGTGGCAGTGAATCTGAACAAAGTATGATATACAAATTGTGAACTGTTTTTGTCCATGGTCCGAGGGGCGAATGTTGTCAAGGGTAGTTGCATAACCTCATCACGTGGTACCAGAGGATATTCCAAAGCAATCTCAGCTAGCAGATGATATTGCATCTCACTCAAAAGGCAACACCACTGAGATTATACCAACAACTTTCAGAAGTGTGTTGAAATTAGGACATGCTGGATGTGGGGATTAAAGATAGAAGCAAATGGCTCCAGATAACAACTTGAGAACCATGATTCTACCCTGTTTAAATTCAAATGTCCAACATATATTGATTTTTTTTCAGGGATTGGATACACAATCTATCATTTCTCTGTACGTCATCATATGTGTTGAAAGTAGGGGCCTTATTACTGCAACCTGTTGAGTCAGAAAAACTTTGCTGCTAAACTGCCACTGGCAAATTAACTACTTTTGAAATGTGATTATTGTTCTATTTATATTAGTGCTGTATATTCTTTAGTTATCTTTCTCTTTTGTGTTTAGACGGAATGTTCTGGAGATTCATAAATCCCAGGGACTACGTTATGTGGGTGTGATCCGCTGGCAGCTTCTTCTGTGTCTCTTTGTCATTTTTACGATTGTTTACTTCAGTCTCTGGAAGGGAGTTAAAACATCTGGAAAGGTTTGTTTCATGAGTTAAAACATCTGGGACCATATTTTTATAAAACAATATAATCCATGATAACAAAATTAAATATAATGATAACCCTGAGTAATAGCTACAGTATTCTTAGCAGTTCACAAAGTTTATAGGGAGGAGCATGTTACAGATGATGGTGAAAGAGGGAGGCAGATGGTACAACATCAGTGTTTGAAGAGGGATGTATTACTGATTTCAGAAAGAACTAAAATAAAACAATAGGGGTGTATTATATGATTGTACTTTAGGGAAGAATGGATTATAGAGATATATTATTGACAGAAAAGAAGTATGTTACAGAAAGGTTTCAACATGGTCTGCCTTTCCTTGCCTTACATCTGTTACAGATAGTCTGGGTGACTGCTACACTACCCTATCTGGTGCTTTTTATCCTTTTGATAAGAGGAGCCACTTTACCTGGAGCATGGCGAGGTGTAGCCTTTTACCTCAAACCAAACTGGAAGAAGCTGTTAGACACAAATGTGAGTACAAATAACAAAAGGCCACAGAAAATCTCTGAATTATTGAAATAATTATTCTAAGATAAATGATTGCTAAATTGAATAGTCGCTGAATATGGTCTCAGATTTGGTAACACATATTCAGTATATGCCCATTGGTTACATTTTAGGTAGCACTCCAACTTTGAACTCATTGTTTATAATGTAGCCAACACAAACTGCACTGTTGATTAACTGCTTGGTCCATCAGGGGTTCCAATAAGTTGCCAGCACAAATTAAAGCTAGCCTGTTCTGGATACAGTCTGCATCCCTTAAAGTTATGTTATAGGTTTTAGCAGTCATAGAGCAAGCAAATCTTATTGGGAAACAGTGAAGAATTACAAAGCATGAAAGAGAGAAAGCTTGAAAGTTTAGAATGTTACTCTGAAGGTCTTGATGTAGATGGAGGAAAGTAGTAGAGATGTCCTGCATCCACAGTAGAACTGGAGGCTTTTCAGAGAGCAATGGATAGCTCCCCAGATAACTCCAGGAATCCAACCTTCAGGACTTGGATCTGGTGCCAACGTGGCATGGTCAGAATAAGTGAATGTAGCCGGTTTACTAAGCAACTAAGCAGAAGGTCACTGGTTAGTCTTTTATGTAGTACTAGAGAGGTATCCTTTCTGTTATTCATTGTGTGCTCTGCTATGAGGTAGACAGTGGTGTTGGCTGGAATGGTGCACTCCAACATGGAAATGCTGGGATCAAAATAAAAATATATGCTGATTGATGTCATGATCTACTTGTTTTGCTTGGTCTTTTATCCTTTAATATGGTCCCTTAAATCTAAATCTTTAACCAAACCTTTGGTCAACTACCTTAATGTTTTCTTCCATGGCTTGGTGATAATTCGGTTGACGACAATTTTGTGAAGTGTACAACTGCGTTAAGATGATTTTGGGATTCTTGCCTCCACTACTCCATCTCAAAATTTATCTCACGGATTGATCACCATGTGTGCCAAGACCATCCTGATATTTGTCCCAAGGTTATATTGTGCAAGTTTGGACTGACATTCCCTTGCTCTCTTCCTGCAATTTAACTATCTGTCTAATGTCCTTCAACATCTTCACTTCTAAGATGTTTCCTATCCAGCTGAAAAAACAAAATATATTAAATGCCTGACACCAATGGACAGTGATAGGTTACTTCGTTTTACTGTGACCATCTTTTTCTTACTTCAGCTCCCAGCATTAAACACAGTGTTCAGGCTCTCTGCAGAACTATATAGTTTGATTATAACTTAAATATTTTCTTAGCTTTGTTCCTTATTTGCTGACTAATTTCAGAGTTAGGTCCACCAAGATCCTTAGGTGAATTTCAACTTCATCCTTAAGTGTTTCTGCACATTCCTGAGTATGCAATTCAACCTTTTTATCTTCGTATGCACATACTTGTCTACAATGAGTTTTATTTTCTATTGTTTTTCTCACATATTTTTACAGTTCTTCTGTAGTTTCTAAGCTGATTTCCTCATCAAGGTTTACAATAAAAGATGGAATAATGAATACATCTGTAGCATACCTGTAGGTTATAAAGTGATAAAAGTAGAAAGATAATAACCAGAGTGATTGACAAAATAAGGAGAGAAATTAGAAAAATTGAATGGTTGGGGAGATTAAAGGTGAGTAAAGAGAAAAAAGACCAATAATCAAGCTATTTTTCTTTTAACGTTGTATGAATTCAGTTTCTACTTTTGTAATACCCCTGCCTTTCCTAATTTTCTAATAGAAGTGATTCAAGATACAAAAAACCCCAGAAGATTTATATAAATCAAAAGATATTGCTTTATCTTAATACTAACATGAAAAATATGGCCCCCTTTATCCAGTTCTACTTTCTGAAGGTATGAAATTTTCCCGGGTGATATTAGTTCACTAGAAATCTCTTTAACTTGCTGAATGTTGCTGACAGCTCCTGGCATTCTCATAACATCTGTGAAAATTTCATTTGGTAAAATATTCAAATTTAAAATACAGTTTTTATGAAATACTGACCACCAAAATATTTACAGTATCTCTACATGCAATAGTATAAGCCATCCTTCTTCAGTATTGGTATTCATTTCTCCCAAATCTTTTTATTTTTACAAAACTAAATGAAGCCTAATTGCACCATCTTATTTGGAAGGTATCATCTCATTACATGAATAACTGTTGCAATAGTACTCTTTCTCTCTCACACATTTATTATGTTCCTCATCTTGCAGACAGCTGGGCTCTTTTATCCATTAGCCACAACCTTAGCTACCGACAAGTGCTCATCCCTAGGTGGATGGGGCCTCTAAAAGGTAAATGAGTTTATTATTCCAACAGAACAAGAGAGAAGCCCTTGCAAATGTAAATCATAGATTGAAACACACATCTGGTTTATGCGCAGCCTTTATTCATGCATCTATTGCTTTGTGAAGACCATTTTTATAAAAGATATGCTTTCTGTAATTAAAGACTGCTACCTGAGAATTTTAATCCTTGGACAGTCTACAAATTATACAGGTGCTCAAAACATAACCTTGATGTCACTTAATTAACATTTCTAGTTAGTACCATCTATTTTTTTTCAACTTTATGGAGCCACAAATCTCTATCATTTTCCTGGATTTCTGCCACAAAAATATTTTACTTTGTGAATATGACTCCAACTCTGATAATCTTAAACCTTAAATGGCACAATATGAGGGTGTATCCACCTGGACTATGTGGCTGATTATCTGATGAATCAAAATTGGCAGGAGATGCAATGATCCTCAAGTTTCCTTGCATGGTCTCATGGCTGCAGTATTGATGCTTCCTGACGGGAAAACCTTTTGATTGAATCTTATTTAGCAAAATCAGGAAATGTTCTTGCTTTTGATCACTGGCCAGAACTAGTTCAGAGCCGAATATGAGCTGAATAAAGTGTGCAGGGCTGAATATCAGCTATGTACAGGATCGGGTATGGCTATGGTGCCTTTCAGTAATCTGCCAGCACTCATCATCGGGCTCACATCTGAAGAATGGTTGCTGGGGAGGTCTCAGAGACCTGTTGATAATTATGAAACTACAGTGCTGCAACAAATACCAACTTTATAGCTCAGTGGGTAAAAATACAGAAAAAAAAGGAGGGAAATTTTCTTTAAGATTTTTAGACCTCCTTTATTTAAATTGGGAGCCTTCTCTACTGCCACGTTGAGGCCAGGCGCAGGTTGGAGGAACAACACCTCGTATTCCACTTTGGGAGTCTCCAACCTGATGGCTTCAACATCGATTTCTCTAACTTCTGGTAACCCCACTCCTTTTGCTTCCGCTAC
>JARFYF010000046.1:29221484-29236724 GCA_030265395.1 Rhina ancylostomus
GCATTTCCTCCAAAAGATTTCTGTTTTAGCCATTCTATAGTGGGGGAAAAATATGGAAGTTTAGAAATCAAAAATAAGTCAAAAACCCTTGTCTTGAAAGCTATTGAAAAAGAATTACCATTTAATTGTTTTCTTTATAGAGCAATGTGAAAACAAAGGCAGTTCATTAGAGTATCTCAGTAACCATTACTCATCAATTACTTTGGTTCCTTCCAGATCTGCAATGAGTTGTATACAGAAATAATCAAGAATAAATCATGCACTGGCACAATCAATTTAAGAATGAGATGCGGGTGGGATGGGGTGATGCATCATCTGCCAATTTTTAGGATTTAGAATGTGGAAGATAACAAAGTTTTATTTAAGTTGAGTAAGATGGAACATGTTTGTATAATGCAAATCCAGATATTGATCCAAATTAATTTGATTGTAGCACTTGTCCTGTATGTTCAATTGTTGTAAAATAAAACTTAAGTTCTCTCTGTCCACCTTCAAAAAGATTAAAGATGAACCTCTTGGGGGATATGCAAAAGATACAAACATTCAGTTTAGTTCACAAGAATGTATTGTTACACTATTTATAAAGTGTAGGAATATACCTAAATGCAAAACACTTGGACTGCTCACATGAATATTTAGTATAGAGCAAATTAATAAGTCCAACTTTGTTCATATTTTGATGATTACAATGTGTGAGATTATAGTTAATACAGAGCCTCTAATAGCTGCAAGAAGGCTGATCAGAAAGTGAAATCTCAGAAGTGATAATTCAGTGCGTGATTAATTATTAATTGTGGTCTGACGCAGATATAATCTGTTCAGTGGCCTGAAGCTCAGCAGAGGAGGAAATTCAATAACTATTTTACAATAGCTGTCAGACAGTAGCAAGATCTGAAATTACACCATGTGCAGTTGATGCTAGTAATGGAAGCTGTTTACAGCCTCTCTAAAGGGGAGAGAGAAGAAACCTGAGCAGTTTAGCTCAGTGATTCGTGAAAATGTCAGGGCAGTTTACAGGGAATAGAATGACATTTCCCATGTGATCTGCATTTTTTTAAGATATAGATGAACATATAACATTTGACCGTGTTGCTTTCCTTTCCCTTGTTACAGATGGGTTGTTGTAATTTTGTATTCTGTTGTATTGGTGGTCAAAACTTAACGCAGCCAGAATTCTTCTCAAACTGAAATTTAATCTGCTTTATCTTGTCCCATTAACAAACTTATTAGTTGGGACTGACAGATCTTTTGACTTTTTAAAAAAAAAAGTTTTTAAAGTGTGCAGGTTTTGAATGAGAATTGAATAATCTACATGGTTATTTTGAAGTAAAAACAGATCTTTTAAGCCATGGAATAATGCCTTAATTATGTTTAGTATGTTGTGTGTATTTGTGTGTTTTTTAATTGGACCAAGGTTCCATATCCCAATGTAATCTTCATCCAATACAACTGCTGTTTTATTCATTGTTTTAATCCATTAATGGCCACCTTGTACCATACAGTAGTGAAATTGAAATGTACAGAAATTTGCACTAGAGAAAAAGAAACTCAGATATTGTCTCTGCCAGGTTATTTGGGTGGCAATGAAAAGAGCTTGCCTTTAAACAGTACCTTTTTATCTTCTTGGGCTGTCCAAAGAAATGTATTCAGTGTTAATTAAGTAAAAGCAGCAACTAGTTTGTATAGCAAGGCCCAAATGATCATTTGGGATGCTTTTATATTGTTGATTGAAAGATGATTTTTGGCCTAAATATCGTAAGAGCATCTCCTTGCTGTGTTGAAAAATCCCCAAGGCTTCATATTTATAATGTTCCTTTTTGTTCCCCATATGATCAAAGTTCTATAGGTTCTCGTGTTTGTCTTGGAAATTCTTTTGCATGTTTAAGTAACAGAAGGCAGAATACCACAAGACTATATAATGAAACCTGTAACTGATACCCAATAAACCAACATCAACTTTTTATTTTGTACATGCCTTTAGTTTCAGTATCTTTTAAATATCAAGGCACAAGCTGAACTGTCCACAGTATTAAGATGTGCCATCATTTAATGCAGTTTTTCTGCTGTTACATATGCAGGATAAAGCACAAACCATTCCACAAATTATTGCTTTCACAAATTGAGCTGCCTCACAAAACTCATGCTTGAAAGAATAAAAGGGCTTGGTACAATAAATGATACTGGTTCATAATTTGCAAATGTTCATGATTTTGGAATGCCTCTTATCTAAGTGACCACAGTTTTTATTTGGGCCTTTTAATAGGGGTCCCTTTTTTTGAGGCTATCCATTTATCTCAGTATCAGTGTATATGTAGCATGTTTAGTTAAATAGATCAGAATAAAGAAAAAGATACTATGGAGGTGTGCATGCAGACAGCTTGTTACATGCTTTGAACCTCATGTTATGAACATCATGAGCATTCAGGCATTAATTTTTAATGTTAGTTGCATCAAAAATGCTGTAGTTAGTGGGCTTAATGCTACAGCATCACATTCATGTGATGATTATAAATTGCTAGCTTCAAATTGTGCTGTTCAATGTCATTTTGCTCCTTTTAAAACTCTTCTGTACCTTCAGATGAAGTTTATGGTGAGTATAAGCAGATCAGTCCGTGCTTCTGCTCTGCCTGCTTAATTGTGCATTTCCTCTATCTCTATCTAACTTTGTATAGCTCTATTTCATAACCTGCACAGTCCACATTGCAGAAAATCACCAACATTTTTCCACCTTTACTTGATGTGAGAAAAGATTATTGGTAAAAAAAATTTCTTTCAGCTCCAAACGCTGCAGAGTGAAAACACCACCCTCAGGCGACAGGTCACTACGAATATCTATCAAGTTCCCACCTGTTCAGAATACCCAGGTCCCTCCAATCCTTCATCCTTAAAACGGCGCCCGTCTGCACGTGGCAGCCGGCCTATGTCCATGTACGAAACTGGCTCTGGTCAAAAACCCTATCTCCCAATGGGGGACGTCACGTACCCAGAGGACAGTATAGCAGGACTTCAGCCCTTCCCTCAACATGTAAGTAGTTCACCATCGGTTCTGGTAAGCAACTTGTGCTTTTTTCTTCCTTCCCTTTTTTTGTCCTAAATTCTTGTTTTCCTTTGCAGCTTGCACAATGCTGTCTTGTCTTTGTTCCTTCTATTACAGTTTCTTTTCAGTACAAAGCTAAGATTTTTTTTTAATGAAAAATGTCTGGAAGAATAAAAATGACACCTAGGTCATGTTAACCTTTGCCCTAAACCTTTTTCCATTTTATTATTTCAGGACTTGTGCTAACATACTCATTGTAATTTCAAGAAATTAAAGACTGATAGACCTTCAACTAACTTGATTCGACCAGATGCTAACAGAGGGGAAAAAAGAAAATGTCTGCTTGAAGCACTAGATGGCACACAAGTATCATAAAACCATGTTCTTAAAACAAGCAGATTATTCCAGCAGAGTAAAGTTAAATTTTGTCATGTTTCATTTTGTGAACACACCACGAATGGCAACATTGACCTCGTGAGACCAGGTGTATCTCGGATTCCTTGCCTGGTTCATGCCGATTCATCAGTTGGATTTCAACTGTCCCTTGGTTGGGAGGAGGGTTGGTTGCTGTTTCACGCTTTTGAGCAACAATGCTAGAGACTCTGTACATTGGTTTTTAGGGGAGGTTTGAATTAGGCTCGGCTATGCTGTTATCTGTAATTTGAATAATTGATATACGGGGCTGAATTGCGCTTCATCAGGCCCACACTTTGAGTACACTCCTGCACTATTTCCACAGCCAGATTTTCCTTTTGTGACTACACGCCTTCCAAAAACACACAGGCCTTGCTGCTGTGGGCACCTTTCAAAACATGGTGATCTGCAAGTGCTACTGGACCTTGCTAAGGCACTATCCCCCACACTATCCTGATGGCCTTACGACAGTCTTTTTAATTGTTTCAGTCTCAGATGATGTAAGACATTTAAGAACAGTTCAAATATATCTTAATTTTAAAAAATAAATTATTTTAAGTTAAAGTAATAAATTTAAAAGTGCATTTACCTGGTGTAAATTTAAAAACCTGAAATAAATAGACCAAACTATTTCCCTTCGTTTATCTTTTCCATGCAGATTAGTGATCCCATTCAAAGCAACAGGGCTGGGTTGGATCCACCGGCCATATCTGGCATAGAGTTGAGGAGGCCGATACAAAGTCGATGTGCCCCTCAGCTTTGTGTGCTCCAGAACTGCCCCTGACTTAACTCTGCAATGTAGAGGTGCTGAAATTCAGAATGCAATGACCCACAAAGAGCACCTTGCCGGCAGTTCTCTTCCAAACCATTAGGAATATGCAAGTATATTTCAGCCCCTGGACCATTGTCATTTTGGGCAGGGTTCTAGAATCAGTGCCCAGGAAGGTAGACACAGAAATGGGGAAAACTAAAGATATGGAAATATCATTTACACGTCTTTATTTCTAACAATTTATAACCTTTTTGAAAGTAATGCTCCTTTTAAAACCCTCTGTCCCTTCAATTGCCTTATTAAATCACTTGATTTTGGCTCTCTAGTTTCCCAAAATAATTAAAAACAAACATAACTCCCTTTTATTCTTTCAATTTTAAATTTTGGAAAACATGTCCAATTTTATCAGTTGATGAATAATTATGAAAATGATAGTATTTGAAGGTTTAAGATCTTCTAGGTGTCAGTTTTATTGGTACCACTGTTCATTCCCCTGTTCTACAGGTTGGATCCCCTCATGGATCTTCTGCTATGTTAAATTCATTATGTTAGTATTCAAACAAGGAAAGCAATATAGATATTGCTGATTTTTACTACTTTTTTGCATGGTCAAACTTTTTCTGTTTCTAATCTCTTGAGTACTAGAATTTCAAAAATGGATTAAGCTTGTATTTAGAGTACAGTATTGCAGGGGGAAAGGAGTTAGTGTTGTGGTGAAAGAGATGTTTATCTTGAAAGCAGTGATAATAATGCCCTGACTTTTAACTATTCCATCTGCTGAAAGATTTGTGAGATTCAATTTGTCTCTCTGATATATCATCACTGACCAGTTACAAAATGAGAGAAATTGTTACCCCAAAGGGATTTAACCTGAGATCTGGCCTAAGCATAATTTGGCTGTTTTGTTCATTGTTCAGGTTTGAGTTTAAATTGCAAACCAGTTTCAGAATTTCTTTTCCACAGAAGTGTTGGTGTTTCACCAAACTTCAGCTGGCAATGCAGAGTTATTTGAATTTAAATAATGAACAACCCACATTTAGCAGTGTTTGAAATTTTACATTGCACAATTCTGTACCAACTTCAGACAATTCCGGTCTTGGGAGAGGAATGTTTAGCCCACTGAATCTATGCTGGATCTTTGAAAGAGGCTAACTTCCCTGTATTTGCCACACATTTTTCTCTTTCATATATAAATTGCAGTAAACATAAAAATGCAAGAAATTGAAGCAGGAATAGGCCATTCTGCCCCTTGTGCCTATCTGCCACTCAATGGTGTTCTTTTACCTCCGACCCAATTTACTGCACCAATTCCATGTCCAGGATTCCCTTGGTATCAAAAGATCTGTCCTAAATATAGTCAGCCACTGAGTCTCCACAGCCCTCTTGGGGAAAGAATTCTAGAGATTCTTTACCCTTTGGGTAGAAAATTTTCTTCCTGATTTAGTAGTGAATGGCTAATTTTGAGATTGTGGCTCCTGGTTCTAGACATCCCAGCCAGAGGAAATAACAACCCTGTGTCAATTCTATCAAATTCAAAGGAACTTCCTTTTCAATGAGATGACCTGTTATTCCTCCAGACTCCAGAGTGTGTAGATCCACTGCACTAAATCTCTCATGGGACAATCCCTCCATCCTAGGACCCAATCAGGTAAACATTTCTTGTGTTCCCATCACAATGTCACTCCTTGGATGGGGAGACTAAAAAGAAATGGAGTTTTTGATTTGTATGTTTAAATAATTTTACTTCCTTAAAATGAAAAGTTCCATTAGTATTGTTGGTTACCAGGGACAATTTGTTCCAAACCACTAAAACTGTAATGATTGACTTGAACCTGACTGAACTAGAGGTAAATATATTTCAATGACTGAATCTGTCCTGATTTTCACTTCAAAAAAAAATCTTTGCTGGTTTATTAAATAACAATTAATGTAATTGACCAAATGTGTGTTTGTCTTAGTCATAAGTTTAATTTTACCACTTGCACATAGGATTATTTTTTTCCATAAAGTCTTGTTACTTTTAAATATTGACTTGTTGACTTATTTTCTGAGTAGGTATGCCAAGTAACAACATTAAAACAAGAGAATTGTACTAAACATGATACTTGAATATGAACATTGAAAGAATTGTACCTTGTAAAATAGAATTAGTTCTATTGATCATTGTTCCTTTAAATCTATTCATTTAAGAAAGGACATTAAGTTGCACGTCAAATTTGATTTTCCTGAGACTTCACTAGTTCAGGATCTTGCTGGAAAGTAATGAAAATGCTTCGTTTTTCTCTTATATGGGTCATCTCCTTTAATGTCTCTGCCCTGTCTTCCCTTCTCTTGCCTCCAACAATGGGCCAGATCTTCTGAAGCTCCAAGGCAGTTTACTTCCATCAGTACCAGCACTTGTAGGCTTTAATTGAAAAGTCAGAAGACAGGCCCACAGACAAGACCAGTTGTCTTCCAATCAACTTCCTATTGACCCAGCAGGGGCCTTTTGTTGTGACACTAGGTTCTCCATAGAGCTCTGTGTTCCAGGGGAAGTTGCTGGCCCTTCCATTCAACATCCAGACTGCTGGACCCCAGGCTCAGATGAGAACAAATTTGTCTTGTATCTAACTACTTAAAAATCTTTAGAATTCGTTTTCTGGAGTTTATCTTCCAAAGAAGTGACGGACAGCAAACCAAAGAGAATATCTCTGGGGCCAGCTGTAAATGAATCAGAATGAACTGTTGCATTGCACCTGACAGATTGCAATAAATAAGTTCTTCATATTTTTCATGTCTAGTCACAGCGTTAAATTCCTGCGTTGACTCATGCAGGAAAGCCTGCTTCTGAGTAAAGTGTTTAGGTTTGCCCTTGCTAAACTAACCAGAATTCTCTTTTTTAGATGCCTTCATCACTCATAGTCACAGAGGTACAGCATGGAAATGGGCTGTTCAATCCATAAGTCCGTGCTGACCATCAACCACCCATTTACATTAATCCTGCATTGATCCTATTTTTTTAATTCTCTCCACATTCTCATCAACTCCCCACAGATTTACCATTCACCTGCACATTAGGGGCAATTTGCAGTGGCCAATTAACCACCCAACTAGAAACCAGAGTACCTGCAGGAGTCCCACACAGTCACAGGGAAAATGTGCAAGGAAAGGATTGAACATGGTTCTCTGGCGCTGTGAGGCAGCTTCTCTACTAGCTATCCCTCTGTGGCCACACATCTCAATCCTCAATCTTCATTATCTTTTTGTTTTGTCACATCAGTTTTGTTTTCATTTAAGCACATTTTGAACTCCTTACTTTGCAGTCTCCAGGCTATAACTGCTAAGTTCCAAACTAGAAACATTTAGGGGTAGAGTTGACCACAAGGTTAGAGCGGCTTGAGCTCTGCACAGCTTCACTGAGCAACTATAAGCTTGCTATCCTTTGGAAGATTGTGCATGGGGTATGCTTGAAGAAACTGCCTGTCCCCAGCCTGCCACTCCTCAGAAGATCTGACCCAATGTATAAAGGGCTTGTACTACTTAGCCACAAAGATCGAGACCATCGGGTCAGTTACCTTTGTGGCTTTCCTCCCTAAGTCACTGGAACAAACTTTAAATTGAAATTTATTCATCTCAGTTTTTAATGAACTCGATGAGTGAGCCTCCATAGCCCTCATGGTTTTTTGCATCCACTGTCCTTTCAAACAGCAATTTCCAGACCCCTACCACTCTCTAGATTTTATATATAAAATTTCTCTCTCTAATCCTACCATTTTCTTTAACACTATGTCCCTTGTTTTTTTTCCCCTTTACTGAATGAAATTTAGGCCATTCCCATTAATACCATCAAGAACTCACGTAATATTGAACATCTCAGTAAAGTCTTGCTTTGGCCGGCTCTGCTCGAAAGAAAGTAACACTAGCTTATTCTGTCTTTGTTCATAAGTAAACTTTTCCAGCCCTAGCAAAGTGTCCATAAATCTCCTTTGCACCCTTTACAGTACAATTGCATCTTTCCAATAATGTACTGACCATGCACTAAACTTTCTATTTTATTATGCCCCTTAGCTAATGAATGAAGGCATCTCTTGTGCCTTTTTAACCACATACTTGTCTTGCTACCTTTTAAAGATCTGTACACAAGTACTCCAAGATCATTCCATCTTTTCATGCTTCCCATTTACTGAGTATTCCCTTGCCTTATTCCACCTCCCTTAAACATCACCTTGCAATTTTTGGGATGAAGTTCTGTTTGCCAGCTTTCAGCCCAACTGACCTGTCAATCTATAACTTTCTGCAATCTAAAGCTTGCTTTCTTATTGTCAGCTGTACAGCTGGTTTTTGTAACATCTGCAGACTTCTTTACCCCGCCACCTACATTTAAGAGTAAATCATTAATCTCTCCTAAAGAAAGCAAATGACTGACATCTGACTCAGAGTTAACTGCCTTCCAATCAGAAAAACACTCAAGAACCATTACACTTTGTTTCCTTTCACAGCTGATTTTGGTTTCAATTTGTCACTCTCCTTGATCCCATGGGATTAAATTTTTTTTGACCAGCCTATGCTGTGGGTTCTTGCTAAAATTCATATAGTCTACCTCAAACACACTGCCTTCTCAACTTTCCTTGTTGGGTCTTCTTTAAAAAAACAAGTCATTTGTTAAATATAACCATCTATGCCACTCTACATCAACAATTTGGCTAGATGGTCCAAATATATTTCCAGGTTTGCTGGTGTAACAAGACTAGGTAGGATTGCAAGTAAAGTGTAATATTACAGAGGCTTCAAGGGGATGCACAAGAATATAGCAGATGAATTATAATGTGGAAGTATGAGGTCATTCACTTTAGTGCACAAACAGTTTTTAAATGAAGGAGAGGAAATTTTGATGATTAAATGGAACCTCGGCATCCAGTGTAATTTTAGGTTTCCATGACTTGTTGGTGCACCAAGTAATTAAAAAAGCAAATGGTAAGTTGCTCTTTATTACTAGTGGATTGATTTCAGGAGTGAGGTGTTTTTCTAAAGCCTTGTATAATTTCAATGAAATCCCACCAGGAGTATTATGTACAGTTAAAGGATATACTTGCCCCATTGCAAAAAAAAAATTACCTATGCTGGTGCTTGGGATGGCATATTTACTATATGAGAAGAGACTGAGAAGACTAAGGATATATTCTCAGGACATTGGAGAATCAAACAGAATTCTTGCAGGGCTCGACTGACTGGATGCAGAGGGAGGAAGTTTAACCAAGGATCAGTCTCAAGCTAAAGGGTAGATCATTTAGAAGTGAAATAGAAATTTCTTCACTTGAAGGATGGTGAATCTTTAGAATTTACTAACTGTAAGGGCCATGAATGATCTGTCATTGAGTTCATTTAAAAATAGAGAATTTATATAAGGAAATCAAAGGATATGTGGATAGTGTAGGAAAATGGTGCTGAGGTACAAAAGAGCAATGATCTTGCATTAATGGTAGAGCAGGCCTGAAGGGCTGGATGGCCTGTTCCTACTTCTAATTCTTCTTGTCCTGTATTAATCGGTGTTTTATGAATGAAAATTTATTCCATCTCAGAGCCATTTAATAAGCCCAGAAAAACAGTAAACTAAATATCCTGTTATTACCTGGTTTATCCTTCAATTTTTTAAAGTCCTCCAATCACTAGGTACCACTTCTACAGTTGTGAATTGGAAAATTGTAAACAGAACTCATGCAACTTCCTGCCTTGCTCTTTTCAGCAGCCTTGTTTATATTTGGTCTGTGACTGAAGATTTATCCACTCTCAGTAATGAGCCCCTTAATATTACTTCTATTACAACATTTACCCCATCCAATATTTCACACACTTCTTTAAATGCACAGCTGTCTTTATAAAGACAGCTGCAAAACATCAAGATACTTGTATCTTCCATTTCTCCACATTGGTAACCTTTTAAGTCCTCAATAGGCCTTGCTCTTTCCTTGGTTATCTTCTTGCTTGTTGTGTATTCCTTTAGATTTTCCTTGATTTACTTCTTTCATGCACTCCCTTTGCTTTCTTAATTTTGCTCTTAATTTGACCCTTGCACCTTCCATGTACTCAGTCCTTGTTACCTGTGAGGAATATGGCCAAGGGCTTCCTATGAATAGCAAAAGAAATGAATATCATTAAGACCCTCTCCTTTGTGCCCAATACACTTCCCAAATAAACATGCTCTAAAGGCATTAACACAATTAAATATCTAAAAGGAAATTATATTAGCTAACTAGTTCCATTGAATGTTTGAAATCGCGAAGTGCAGCTGTGTCAACAAAGGCCACTTCCTATAAGAAATGGTGCACAGCAGGGAGTCACATGACAAGTGGTCTGGAAACCGGTTGCAGTATTTATACAGACAATGATTGGTTCACTGTGTATATAGATATATTTGAAAATATTCCAAGATGAGGCCTGGGAAATCGGTGGATAACGAGGACTGAGTGTACTATTGTAGGCTTTCTGTAGTATCATTTATTACTTTTTGTTCATTCAAAAAAGTACAAATAAACTGCAATCTAACCACTCCTGTATCAGAATTTCTAGTTTCTAATTTGTTTCATTAGTTGTCATTTTTTGAAATCATTGGTCGTTGAATATTTTATATAGAATCCTGTCTTAGATATTATCACGACCTTCACTTTGAATGATATTATAGATCCAACCATGGTCATCTGAAAGAAAAGTTGCATATGAAATAGCAGTCCCATCTTGTTTCTGCTATACATATCAGAAAAACAGGAAGAGATAATTAGAGTCCAGTAAATCAGTGTGCATGTGGCTTGAGTTAATTAATAAGAATGTACTTTGAACCTATAAACTTGGATTGTTGAGATGAATTAATTTCAATTTTTCAGTTAGCACAGTGTTCATAACTCTTCACTATTACCAATTCTACTCATAACCATGCTGGTAAGGCATTCTATACAACTTTTAAGTTTTGTTGATTGCTTGACAAATTATTGCAGTTTAGCTTTCTAAAACACACTTTAAAAAGTATTAAGCTGTGTCCATGTGCAAAAACTTGGCATACCTATGTTTATAGTCTGTGGATTCATTCTCTTTCGTTGTGTTTTTCTTGTTTAATTTTTGCCCGAGTGTTTCTTCTTTCCCCTTTCAGATTGGGAGGAGTGCCTTTGTGACCTCCTCTTCATCTCTACCTTCCTTCCCTTCCACGCTTTCATGGTCCCGGGATGAGAACACCCGAAGGGTTAAGTACCTTCTCAGTTAGTCTATGCCGTGGAGGAGGCAGTGACACCTGCAGTGCCTGTTGCACCCCTTCTCCCTCCATTTTCCCCTTCTCCCTTTGTTTCTGCATGAATAGTTTCTTGCACTGGAGTGTAGACCACATACTGACCTGCATATTCCTGATTGTCTTTTCAATCTTTCACTTTTATTTTTCAGTTTATTAATCCCGCTTGCTTCCAATGACAGGTCACATTGGACACCTAACTTAATTAGCTTTTACAGCCATCAAAGCTTGACCCTTTGCTACAGCACAGGTATCACGAGATAGATTGCCATTCAAAACATACATGAACTGGCCCTGATTATTAGCAAGTAAATTATTACCCACTGTTATACTGAGGCATGTTCCAGGTTCAATCTCTGGTCCCCTGCTGATTTGCTTATTTCAGCCAGAGTGTAATTTCCCAATGAGTTTCCCTTCATTGCTCCTGGGGACCTGGATTCCTTCATTTCATATGATAGCATGAGCACAGGTTGCTGTTTAGTACCAACTAAAGCCATAATACATGTGTAAGCCATGATGATGAGCACTGTCAAATGATGCAACCACACTAGTCTGTCATTGCCTAAAGTCCACACTTCAAATGTGGATTTTTGGATATTGGTCAGAAGTGCATGAGCTTGCATCTAAGCCAAGCAGCAAGAACATTTATCGTACAGTCTCCACACTGGCTGAGATCAGCTAAATCATAGGTAAGAGAGAGAACTAGCATGATCTTTGTCCATTTGTCTCAGCTATGCACTAGATTAACACAGAGCCCATCATAGGGTCTTGGCTGTAGTGGTTTACTCTTGCACAGAATGATGCAAAGGGTGAAATAACATCTTGCCATTTATACCAAAAATACAAACTCAGCAATTAATGGCTGAATTGAAAGGATAATGTGTTTGAAAATCTGAAGAATAATATTCCTGGTGGCATACAAAACCCTAAGTAACTGGAGCATGTTATCTGAAAAAGCAAGTTGTATAATGTTTAACATTCCTTTCTGAATCCCACAATCTAACATGGAAATCTGACATGCTTTTCGCTGGATTAAGATCAGGAAAATGCACAATTTTCTATTCTATTGTAATGTATGCAAATATGAATTGGGATCATCATGCAATTTGTTGCTGTACCATGAGGTGAAAGCTTTCAGAAGATCGCTGTTGACTTCAAAAGTTTGCTCCATTTTCTAAAAAAAAATGCTTCCATTGCTAAGAATTTTTTGGACCTTAATAGTGCTTTAAATGAACTGTGACTGGGTGCTGGCTAAATAGAGCTCTTGTAACAGCTCCCAGGTGGCTTGGATCGGAAATACTGTCAATGGTTTATCCACTGGGGATCTCATAGCCCTATAGCCAGGCAGTGAAGATTGGACATCTTAAATTAGATGAATGGCCATTTTTCAGTACTGGACTTAATGGGTTTAACTCTGTGATTGGGCACAAGGAGCCCTTTTAATAACCATGTAACCAGACCACACTGATTGGTTTCTTGTCTTTTGTAAAATATAACATACACAGGCAAATCGTTCTTCAATGCACCATTACTAGAAAGATGGTATCAGCCACCATGCAGCACAGTCTCATTAGCATCCTGCCTTTAGCATGGTCTGATTTATCTCATATATTGAAGCATGTACTCACTTTTAAGATTACTGCTTTTTAAACAAAAATGATTATTTTCTTCAGAGTCAGATATGTTTGATATTACCTGAATAAAAAGCTGATTGTGTTGAATGTTTTTCTTTGTCATGGTCCCAAATGAAAATTAGCTAATTTTGTGGAATTGTTTGACTTCCAAATAACACTTTAATATTTATAAACTTTGAGATACATGAATATAAGTTGCTAGCAGTCCAAATTTCTAATGTCTGGCATTGTTTAACCATGTATTTTCCTTGAAAAAGTTTGCTTAAAGATTTGTTTTAATTCAGTTAAAATGAGAAAAACATTTAAATCTATTGAACACAAGTTATTTGTAAATTTTTTTTTACCATTGGTAACAGTGGGGGGGGGGGGGAAAAGAGTCTCTAAATCTCAAAAAATGTTGTCCATGTAAATTATGGGTTACTTTTTCAGAAATAGTGAATCACTGTTCTTAAAAATGATCTCATCCTCAAGAGAACAATCTCCAAACTAAGACTCTTTAGAACTAGGTGCAAAGCTATATATATGAGCTTCATTGTCTCATAAGTTCTCAAGAACCTGCTTGCACTGAGATAATTTGTTTTGTAATTTTTATCCAAACTTTTGAGTTAAATATACTACTAATGAAATATTTCCTTGATGTTGTGCTACACTAGCTAGTCAATGAAGTGCAATGGAAAAGCAGACTCCCTTAGCACTTTTTTTCTTTTCCTCCCTTACCTTTCTGATCTGGCACTTTACAATTTATCTCAAACGATGCAAATTTTGCCTCAGAATTTAAACATTAGGTTTGAAAGATTGATAAGGTTCTGCATTTTAAGCATTAATGCGTTAGTTTCAAATGCTTCATAATTTAATTCCTACCAGATTTTTTTTTCCTATTACTGACTCTAGTTTGCATGCAGTTGCTTTTAGTTTCTATTTAAGTCAGGATTGTATTGTCAACCATGTGAGCATACTGTATTTGCATCTTGGTATTTGTTTTAATTTCTTTTAGGCATCAAAACTCGAGAAACAAAACAGCATGCCAGATAGTGACTACGATAATGCAGCAAATGACTTGGAACTGGATGAGACAGGGTATGGATTAAGTTACCACAATAAGACAGAAGATTCACATGATTATCCATAAAAATTAATCAAATTCCAAATGGTTTAGAAGTAATTTCCAAGCCTATCTTTACTGCTTTTAAATTCTCCCCAAGTAACATTTGTAATAATTTAGTAGCTGCATTAATAGATCTAAAACTCAATTTCTTGCTGGTTGAGTTTGAACCATGCAACTTGGAAAGTTATTATAGGAATGAAAGTACGATATGAATTTACTGTGGTTGGAGCAATATAAACTTCCTTTGGTTAGACTAGTGCCGAATTACACCGCACCATTATTCATTTCCTTCCTTTTATTTTAAAAAAAAGTTGATAGTTTTTTTAAACTAAGGTATGCTCAAAGTGCATATCCACAAGTTCTTCAATTTTAAATTCTTGGTGAAGTTCAGATAACTTACTGGACTCAGCTACTAATTGTCAATAATGGGAAATAATATGGGTCCCTTTTTTTAAATGAACATACAAATTAGGAGCAGCAGTATGGTACTTGGCTCCTCAAACATGCCCTGCCATTAACTGATTGTAACCTCGACTCTGCATTCACATTCATCCCCAGTAATTTGTTTCACCCTCTTGTACATGAAGAATCTATTTGCGGCATTCAAGGTCACTGCTTTTACCAATCAGTTCCAAAGATTTTTCAACCGTTTAAGAGAGAATATTTCTCTTCTTAAATGAGCAACTCCTTATTTTTAAATAGTAATCCCTAATTCTGGATTATCTCAAGTGGAAACATCCTGTCCACTCTGTGAAGACCACTCAGGATCTTGCATGTTTCAGTCAAGTCGTTTCGCACTCTTTTAACTTCCAGTGGATGGGAGCCTAGCATGTCCAAACTTCTACCACGAGACAAATCATCCATTCTAGATACCAGTGTATCTCAAAATTGTTTATAACATACTAAACAATTTCAATTCTATTCAATTTTTCTCTGTACCAAACATATAGCTAAGGGAACTTGAATAGGCCCAAGCTACACCTGTCTTTATGGGTTACCTGGAACAGTTTATGTTTTATTCTAACT
>JARFYF010000046.1:29277786-29287865 GCA_030265395.1 Rhina ancylostomus
ACCACCTCTTCTAGTCTGCTTAATTTCTCCTCATATGACAAAACTGTCATGCTAAATATTAATCTAGTAAAGCTTTCCTGCAGTCCCTCAATACGATTATATCCTTTTTTAGACTAGAGTTATAACAGCATTCCTGTTGCAGGCTCACCAGCGCTCTAATCCTGTACTCAAGTTTTCTTGTGACAAAGTCAAACATACCATTTGCCTTCTTAATTGCTTGCTAAACCCACATATCAACTTCCAGGAATCATGTACAGGGACCCTCAGGTACCAATACCATTCAATATCTCACTATTTTTGAAAACAGCTCTCTCCACATCACCTACCAAAGTGGATACCCCTACATTTCTCAACATCAGAGCTATCAAGCAGCTCATAGTTCCCATTAACCTGCTCAGTGGTGCCCAATTTATCGGTACCCCTTAGCTCCAAACCTCATCACAACCCTGCTCCAAATATGGATGAAACAGCTGAGTTCCAATGGTGAGGTGAGAGTAACTGCCTTTGACATCACGGCAGCATTTGGTTGTGCTGTCAAGGAGCCACACGAGAACTGAAGTTAATAAGCATCAAAAGGAAAATACTCAACTATTGGAATCATATCTCATGCTACAGAAGATGGCTGTGGGAGGTCAATTATCCTCACGTCAAGAGTTCGTTCAAAACCCAACCATCTTTAGCTGCTTCATCAATACATGCTCCTGCCATTGTAAGATTAGAAAAGATGTATCTGTTGATTTGGTAATCTTCAATTCTATTCCCAATTCTTCAGAGAATGAAGGCCTGCAGGCAGGAAGACCTGGACAATATTTAGCCATGGGCTGAAAAGTAGCAAGTAGCAATTGTGCCACAAAATTGAGACAGTCTAATCACCCACTTGTAACACTCAATGTCATTACCATCAGCCCTACCATAAACATGACAAGAAACTCAACTGCACCAGCCACGAGACCAGGTTAGAGCCTCCTGACACCCAAAAGCCTTTTTGCCATCTGCAAGAGTGTGATGTAATCCACTCCACTTACAATTCCAATGATACTCAAGAAACTCAATGCCAACTGACGAAAATAATTAGCTTGATTTTCATCATACCACAAACATGTCACAGTGAGTTCCATGTGCAAAATGCTACTCCAATGGCACTTTCCGAGTTCTCAACTTCTATCACCAAGAACAAGAGTAGTAGATGCAAGGGGAATACCACCATCTCCAAGTTATTCTCCAAGTCACATGCCACATTGACTTGGAAATATTTTGCTGCTTCTTCACAATCTTGGAACTCTCTACCCAAGAGCATTGTAGAGTATCCTCACCAAAAGGATGTGACAGTTCAAGAGGTGGCTCATCAACATATTCTCAAAGTCAGTTAGAGATAAATGATAATTCTGGCCTTGCCAAACACCTGAAATATGAAGAAAAAAATTCATATGGATCCAAGCAAATCTATTCTTACCTCAGCCTCTCGTAAACGTAGCTCTTCCATTTGCTGGTGCAGAATCTCTGCTTGCTTCAAGTCTTCCTGTCTTCTCCTCTCCTCTTCCTGCTTTATTCGCCCTATGGCCTGCTTTCGTGCAATTTCATATTCATTCTCCAGTCTTTTCTTCTCCTCCAACTCTGCCTCTTCTTGCTAAAGAAAATGCAAAACCAAGACAGACTAATATACATGTTGTTTCTGTTTAGGCACCAGTCTGAAAAAAATCCCATCTTATCCATGTATAACCCAGCTTCTCTGCAAAATTCAGTTAGATAAACAAAAATGTCAAAACAAAAGCCTCCTTCAGAGTCCGAATTAAAATTCACCTTTTTAAACCAATGTTCTCGTCACCACTAGCTCTCCCAAAAGCTTGATGCACATGTGTCCCTGATTATTGTTGGGGTGTTTTTCTACACAAAAGGTAGAGTTTTAATTACCTGTTAGCTTCAAGACACATTACCATTTTAATACCATGATAGGCCAGTTTACACTAGAGGTCCTTGGATAAATTTTGCTGGTTCAACCCAATTTCAGACGGGATATCTAGAGGGAATGGATTTTTGGCACTGATATCACATCAGTAGTATCTTGCTTAAAATGCAGATCCCTCGATATCAGCTCTCTTCTAAAGACGACAAGATCATTCGAATCACTAACCTAACATTTTAGGCAATACCCAACACTACTGCCAAAAGGGTCTTGGACCTCCTGCCTAGCTACTCCCAGGGTCTTCCAGAGAGTGGGTGGGGGAGGGGAGAAAGGATTTAAACAGACAAACAATTGCACACAAGGGAAGGTGGGGTTAAGTGCAAAAAAGGCAATGCAACATAAATCCCACTCAAACCCGGCAATTATAAGATTCTACCGAGGCTGAACAAGGGGCAGGCAGCTAACCTGCTTTCAGGTTAGGCAGAAGTTAATTATAAGGCTGGGAGACTAAGTTAACCTGCAGACCTCAGCAGTGCACCAAGGGCAACCTCAGGAAATGCAAGTGCATTCATAGTGGCCTTGTCAGGTGGGAGTTGAGTGCTTCCACTGCACCACATACTCCCCACATTTAGACTTCACTTCCTTCCTCCACAGGAAAGATTCCACCTCCTATAACTGGCGTTAGACCACGAGCCTTCTCTAGAATGTTCTGTGCTTGACCAGGAAGCAAAAATAACTTTCACACCAACTTCTTGGGAGGAATTTTGTTTCAGAAGAAAAGATACAGAACAAGGTGAAGCCTGGACTTTGAGATTTCTCATCTGAATGTACACCCCCATCCCCATTGGCATATCCTATCCCAGTGAATTTCTCAGCTTAGGTTTCCTTATAGCGTTCTGTGCCTTGGGAACTGAATGTGGTATATGTTTTTATTTAAATTAAGGATTGCCAGTTTAGAACTTTTTAAAATAATGATTCCACAGAAATTTTTGGCAAGGAAGTACACTTTCTATATGCTGGATTTGAATACAAAATGAATTTCCATTGGTTTTTAAAAATGATTCATTCTTCATGGATAGTATATTAAAGCACATATTGATACTGTTAGCCCAGGCAGGTAGGAACATTTTCTCATGTCAGGAGCTCTCAATAAATAAGCAACGTGAAATTGGAACATCCCTTCCTGTTCAGCTCCATATGAAGCAAGTTTGAAATAAAGAAGAGTAGGAATAGTTAGCAGCTCTCCTATCTAGCCCCTAGATAAGAGGGGGAGCTAAGCCTCATCTTCCTGAGGAAACAGGAGGGAAAAAATAACAGCACACTTTTTCTTAAGCATTTTGAAAGTACAAAACAGTCAGATCTAATATAACTAGATGTGATTTTGTATGCAGCTGGTTATTTGAAGCTATTACATGCCAAACATATGTCAAACTGACGTATGAAAGAGTTTTTATTATTTTGCATTATACAAAAGTTTATACCAATTCAAAGATCGATATGGTAAATGCAACTATAACCATTGCAATGAATGCTTATGTGGGTTAAATAAAGTAAAGTAGTCATTAATATCTAGCCTACTCTCAGCAAGAGCTTGCCTAATCTGCCTTGTGAAAAGTTTAAAGAATTGTGCAAAGAAGATACAAATATCCAGTTCATATTGTGAGCGAATATTATTGCTAATACAAGGTTTGATCTTGGGCAGCATCAGCACTTGCCCCCAAAACAAGAATGTTTAGATTGCTAATGGGAATGATTTTGTACCACTGCACCAAAAACATACCTAAAGGCAAGGCCCCTCAACTCTTAACCGGACCCATAACCACAATTTGTGTCTGCATCACTTGTTTTCTTTGGTTCAGATGTTTGACAATATCAAATATTAAACTATTGTTTACCTGTCGTTTTTCTGTGACCTGCGAATGCCAGCTGTCTGTCACATGCGTCTTGTGCAAATCTGACTGAATCTGTATTCAAAGTAAATATAAAGTTAATTGTTGACATTTCTACTCTCAAAAGAAATATGATCAAGAGGGTACAAGTCAAGATAAGTACACCTTGTACTTAATTTATTTCATCTAACAAATCTTATGTTCAGAATAGTGTTACAATTTAAAAGCAATGCCATTATAAAAAAAGAGGGCATTTAAGATTAGCATTTGTGGGCCTTATTCTAACAGGATCACATGCCAACCTAGATCACAAATTATGGCTCTCATTCCAATCAAAACATCTCATCACATATACTTCAGTGATCAAATAAAATCTCACTCTACTACGAGAGGATCCAGCTATTCCAAGCTGCTATAATCAGCATATATCTGTTGCAAACAAAAACTCACTCACCCATTCCAAACGCTATGGAATCAGAAATGGCAGGTGCCTTGTTCATGGAGTCAGTGGGTTTGTTGATTTGCATTTCTTAAATTCTGGTACCAAAGTACACATCTGTTCCTTCATAATAAGCACCAGGAGTAAACTAGATGGTAATGCAGGGACCCAATTTTAAACAGAGGTAAATCTTAAAATAATTATAGATCAGCTGGAGTCTAAAGACAACACAGCTGAGAAAAAAAGGCAACATGCTGTGGCTTTGATGCGTGCAAATTTTTAACAATAGATAGCAACTCTATTTTATGAGCCCCTTGGCTACAAGGAGCAGAAAATTCAATTAACAGCCCTGCCTCCTGTTCAGCATTCAGTAACTGCTAGAGAATGTTCTGTAGACAAATAAAGGATCAAGATCAACTCTATTGCATAACTATGAGGTTGATAAACCTTTAAAAACTCAATATTTATCTCACAAGTGAAGAATAGTAATTTGGATGAATTTCAAAGAGATGCAAGGGGAAGCATGCCATAATCCAATGTGAATGCCTTCACAGTGGAGGGGGTGAGGAGGGGAAGGAACTCTGAAGTAAGAACAATGTAAATGAGCAGGGGAAAGTTTTCTCACAACACCTTTCATCTCCACTGCTATCAACTTCTACAGAATATAGTCCATGCTACAGTTGAACCCAAGTATGGAAGGCTCCCTATTTATAACCACTGAATTTTTTTTTCAAAGATTCAATTCACAGCTTGGTCCTGTTTTTTTTAAAAATACAGAGACCAGAATTCCATTTGTTTCAAGCTGAACTAGGAAAGATAACCTTCTAGACATGCCATAAGAATAGCAAATTTAAGCCAAAGAAGGACTTTATCATCATTTATATTAAAAAAACTATTATCTTCTCCTCAGCATAGACTCATGGAACTTTATTCAGGTTGAAACTGCTGTCCAACCAGGGCTCCCAGGGACTGCCATGAAGTGACAACAGGGACAAATGCCTCGCAAATTGTGTATAATTTATATTTAATTTATATTTTTCTTATGAATGCTGCTTATATGACACTATGTGCCTACGACGCTGCTGCAAGTTTTTCATCGCACCTGTGCGTACACGTACTTGTGCATATGACAATAACCTCTACTTTGACACCAGTCTTTCCCATCTTTCAGATGGTTTCTTTACTCACTTGTCGTAGTTCAATATTGTTCTTCTTCCAGTGCTCATATAACAACTCTTCAGCAACCTTAGAATAGAGCCGCAGAAATAGTTAAGCCTAGTTAAATAGTACCTCAACAAGAACATTTGAAATTTTCATATCTGAACCACTAACAACAAAAATACTCCTTCACTCAAAGAAACTCAAATAAGTTCCATTTATGGTATCAGAAGCAGCACAACCATAGAAATTAAATATTGGTTCAATTAGTTAGCAGTTGCAAAATAAACAAAAGATTTACACTTTAAAGGTTCCTCTAATGGTTTGGAAATTAAACCCACCATCAAAATGTGATATTTTATCATTCCCAAGAAGACATCAAGTTCCAGATCCAAGCTGTACTGTTTAAGTAATCTCAGTCAGGTTGTCAGTAGGGAAGCTCCAGTTTATCACTCTGCCCCTGCCTAGATCTTGAAGAGAAAAGCTCAGCTTTGCTCACCATCTCAATTGCCAGCATGTGACATCTGCTAATTTGTGCACTTCAGCTATATACAACTTCTGGCTACACTTCAAAAGCAACCCTTTATGAATGAATGTCATATTGGCACACAGGGCCTTAAAAGAAAACTAACTGCCTATTTTCTCTATTTTTAAGCACTCATGAATGAAAATATAGGCTTTAAAAGTGTACATTTGTCCAATTTATGAGCTTGTGATTCAGCAAATATGGTCAAGAGCTGACACACATTTTTGTTAAAAAGATATATGACATTTTTTACTATCTTCATTCTCATAGAACTGTATACCAGCATGTCACCATGTTCATATGGGATGAAACCCATTAAAAAAACCTGTTAATTATTCCAACCAACTTGTGCATCTTTCTCCGACCAACTTTAATCTGTTTATTTCACATGTGAGTTTTTCCCTTATTGAATTGTAGCACATGACAAATTGCATTATGACAAATTTTATCTGGTACAACTCCTGTAAAGCTCCTTGGTGTGGTTTTCCTTTGTTTAACTCGCTACATAAAGTACTGGTGTTCTGTTGTGGTACTCAGATTGTCACAGATCTAAGTTTTTATATTAGATTTCAGCCTGTAACTCACCCTTAACATCCAGCATTCTAGATATATATATCTATATAAAGCACCTAAATGCACTGATTACATTACAAACTGTAACCTACTCCCAGGTATCCCTTATTCTTCTTTAATGGATTGATTAGATTACAACCTGTAACTCATCCCAAATCATCATGCAGCAGTGAACTACCACTTGTATTCCATGATATGTACATCTTGACATGTGAATGTCAGCATGTCCCAGTGTACACGCACACTAAACTTGCCAATACAGGGCAGCTCTGCAGCAATCTCACAAATGGTATTTCTGCCCCTTGCTTTACTTGCAGATGCCAGTAAAATTGCAATGCTACAGTTCCTAATGGACTGAAATCAGCTTACCCAGCAGAGACCAGAAGCCTTGAAGAACAAAAAATATCAAAAAAATTGCAGATGCTGGAAATCTGAAACAAAACTAGAAAATGCCAGAAACACACAGCAGCTCAGGGAGCATCTGTGGAAGGAGAAACAGTAATCAAGGGCCCTGAACCCAAAACATTAACCATTTCTCCCCTGTAGACCCAAGACTTCCCTATTCATGTCCACACAAGGCCATTCACAACCCTTAACCCCAATTTTTATTGCAAAACCCAGTTTCTACCTTTCTTCTACGTTCTTCACGAGCTGATTTCAATTCCTCAGTCTTCTCTTTTGCCTCTTGTATGAAACGACCTGGATCCATCTTTAGCTCACGGAGCTCTGCTTCAAAGAGATCTTGCTCTTCTTGCAGCAAACTCTGTAGCTTTCGCCGTCGTTGCTCTAGGTTACGCAATTTTTCCTCCTGCTGACGACTTCTGTGGTATGCTGTCATACTGCCAAGGAGAGAATGGTGTGCCCAAGTGTCACTTATTACAGACAGAAATGTTTTCATCTGAAATAAATATAACCCCAAAGCTCTTATTATTTCACAGATTTTCTAAACTTAATACACATTCCAAACACACTGTGCAAGAAAATGGCACTTATCTTAAAGATATCACAATGGTCTTTTTCCGTGCTAATCAAAGTAAGCTGGGGAATTAGATTGGTTTTTATATTTATGCAGTGGGCTTGAGGCCATATTTGTAGGTCACGTAAAATAAAACTGTTTAGCCCATGCCAACTTAATGTCAATAAGTTTAAAATAAAAAATGCACCAACTCCATGACAATTATGTTCTCTAGGGCAATAGGATCATTGTGATTGAGTAAATACACTGTCTAGTCTGACACAGGAGTATACAGATCAGAAATGTAATGGATTTGATCTCTGTTCCAATGTTATTTTGCTGATTTTAACTGGAGAATCAAAAAGATTTTATATTTGTGGAAGAATCCTCGACCATGAAAGGGGAGGGGGTAGTCATCCTGGACTTTTTTTTTCAGGATACCTAATCAACCAGGATTCTTGCTTATAATTGCTTCAAGAAACTGGATTTATAAACATCAGGTTTAAAAAAATTTTTCAAATTTAGTTGTGATAACCCCAGGTTAGTACTGTCCACTCATTTTCTGGGAATGCATATAAACTATGGTCATCCACCTTGACTAGAATCATACCCCACCAAAAATCAGCTCTTTTAGAAGGGAGACTTAGAACAAGACAAACAAGACTGGCTATTATGTTAAATCTAAGTCTTTCTAAAGAAGCATCTTTGCTACTCCCAACTCAAAGAAATACCCAGCTCCAGTTTGTCAATCATTGGTAACTCCTTAATGTAAATCACTTGACTTATAGTTTCTACCTTTGCTGGTAAGATTGTCTTGAGCTCCACTGCGCCTGTTTACTGCTCCTGACGTCATGCATTTTGAAATATTGATGATTCAGCTCCCACTGCATGCGAAGACGCTCCTCCTGGTCCCTTTGGCGAACAATTTGTTGTTCCAGCACTCGATTCCTGGTGCTCCATCTAGAAGGGAGTGTGGGTAAAGCCATCTCTGGAACCTATGGAATCAAAAGTTGGCATTAATAGTACACATCCTGCATATCTGAACTTTCAAAAGTTACCCATAAAGCTGTTTTCTCCAATTTTCCCCATTAATCTGTTCTGCAAACAATGACTCTTGATTTCACATACAACAAAACCCTTTGATAATATGCTCAAATCACTTCATGTGTTAAAACTGAGAAACATTCCCAGGGAGTTATTCACATCATAAAAGCCATACTTAAGGTTGCAAAAGTTCATTTCAAGCAGGGATCACTGAACAATAAACGTGCATGAGAGCTCTGGCTCCCCACTGTGGTTTAGTCAGTGAGACCGCTACTAATACACGAACAAATATCCTGGGGAATCATGTCAGTCACTCCAACAAAACAGCATTGATATCCATGTTTAGTACTCTACTATTTGCCCATTTAGCCATCATTACCTGCAAGTATAAGAATTACTTGAATTGCTAAAATGAAAGGTACATCTGAGCAAATTAGCTACCATTATTAGAAATAGCAGCAGTGTATAAATTCAGGCTTCCACAAGCTTCAGTGCAATCTGACGGCCTAAAAGCTCTGCCCTAATGTCACATTTTATTCTACACAACTTAACCCATCTGGGTAAAGATTCCCTCCCAAAATATACGTCCCTCCACTTGCCTTGAAAGATCTGCTTTATTTTTGTATTGGTTGCATCAAAAGGCAACTACTGAAATGGTTAACAGTTGGTCTATTTCTCCCCACCAATTCTCCTCAGCACTGCAATCGTTGTGTGAAGTTGCAATGGCTGTACATTCCCTAAGACCGTTGGAATACAGCTCCAGGCTTCAAACCACAGGGCAGCAGACTGGGGTTGTTAGTCTTGGATGATCACAGTTGGTACAAGACACTGGTACAAGTCCGGGCAGCTGGACCACTGGAGCCCACCCTACGGTGACTACAGGACAGATAAACCGGCACAGTCCCTCACCGATACTCACACAGACGCCGCACACCCTAATCTGCGGTGGTTTTGCTGTGATGCTCTGGAGGAGGCAGCGGCCCAGCCAACGGGCCGACGCTGCAGCTCCGGGCCCCGTCAACCCCGACTCGCTAGAGAAGTAAAATGACCCTACCCAGAGTCCCGGACACAGCCCCCCGACAGATAACCAGAACCATACACACACTCCGGCCGAGCTTTAGTTCTATTCCCTGCCGCCGCCTCCGCTAAATGCGACCGTTTGCACCGCGCTGGCCGCGTAGCCCATGGCAACCGGCAGCCATTTCCTCAACTTGTACGGAGCCTGCCCGCGGACAAATTCAGTCCGCCCCATTCGGGAAACGCGCTGATCTGGCCCAGGCCTCGGTTCTTCTTCTGTGCCAGCTCCACTGAGCCCACACTCCTCCATCTTTCAGAAAGTGAACCACTCCCTCGTTAAATACCTCCAACAACTTGTTGAGGTAGAGAATTCCAAAGATTCACCACCCTCTGCAAGAAATTCCTACATATGTCAGTTTTATATGACTGCTTCCTAATCTTGTAACTATGTCCCTTGTTCAAGATTTCTTTATTAGTCACATGTACATTGAAACACACAGTTGAGTTACAGGGAAAGATTGAACAGGTTAGGACTTTATTCCTTGGAGTGCAGAAGAATGAGGGGAGATATGATA
>JARFYF010000046.1:29312267-29323931 GCA_030265395.1 Rhina ancylostomus
TGATGTTCACTCCCAGGAACTTGAAGCTCTCAACCCTCTCAACCTCAGCACCATTGATGTAGACAGGTGCATGTACATTGCCCTTTCCTGAAGTCAATGACCAGCTCTTTTGTTGACATTGAGGGAAAGGTTGTTGTCATGGCACCATTCCACTAAGCTCTGTCTCCTTCCTTTACCCCTTGTTGTTGATCTCCCTGTTCTTGCCACTTTAATTCTCCATCCTACTTCCATTTTGACCTATTTCTCTTTGGCTTCCTGCACTGTTATGGCAATGCCCAACAAAAGCATTAGGTATAGCATCTAGTCTTCTGTCTGACACTGCAGCTTTTGGGTGTTGAATTTTACAACTTTGCATAACTTGCTTTCTGTGTGCACTTCTGCTGTAAGTCACCCATCTGAGTTATCGTTTTTCTCCACTTGCACAGCCTGATCTGCTAGGTGTGTCCATAGCCTTGCATTTTGTAGTTTTATTCTCCTTTGCATTATTACCCTCCAAGTGCCCCCATTTGATAGGACCTCTGTCATATCCCCACAGCAGCCCTGGCTTGCTTTGTCATGTGTTCCCCTTGGCTTATCCACTTGTCTCCCATCTTCTCTGCAATGCAGGGCAACTAATTTTCTAGCTTTCCCAATTCTGAGTCTTTGACTGAAAATTATGTTTGCAAAGATACTGCCTGATTCGTGTATCTCCAATGTATTGTTTTGTCTGTGAGCAGGCATGGTAGTGTAGCAGTTAGCATAATGCTATTACAGTGCCAGTGACCTTGGTTCAATTCCAGCTGCTGCCTGTAAGGAATTTATGTTCTCCCTATGTCTGTGTGGGTTTCCTCCGGGTGCTCTGATTTCCTCCCACATTTCAGACATGTGGGTTAGGAAGTTGTGGGCATGCTATGTTGGTACTGGAACTGAGATGACACTTGCCGACTGCCCCCAGAACACCCTATATATAAGATGATTTCACTGTGTTTCAATGTACATGTGACTAATAAAGATTTTATTTCCAACATCTGCAGTATTTTTGTCACTATTTCCTATCTGGTTACTGTCCATATTTACAATCTACATTGGTATTTCCCAATTTTCTGTTCTCTGCAGCAGAATGAAGTAAGATCTCTATTGGTGACAGCAAGAGCTCTATTATAATCTACAGTTATAGCTTTAATTGTGCTTAATTAATCAAAATGATAGCAGCATAATCTGTTTGCTGTTGTCATCAGTTGTTTGTTCTTCCCTGCCTAAACCTGTCTATTCTTGCTTTCCAGCAAGAGAAAATACTTGCAAATCTCATGCCCAGCTCTAAAGAATGCTTTTAGGCCATTTGTCCTTTTTTGTTTTAGCCATGGCATGTGGCAAGATTACATGGCTTTGAGGACACATTCAGTTGCCAGATTTAAGTTGATCGTTTTGTATCTCTAAATTTAGGAAATTATATATTGATAATAACACTAGCAAAGACAAGGATTGACATTCTCATCCCACTGGTAATTTGAATGTAAACACTGAATTTGTAGCTCCTTTGTGCCTCTCCACTTCAAGCTACCTGTTGAGAAGTACAACTGCTGAGAGGTATGAAAGTCTGCACTCAGCTATTTTGTTGATAGGAATGCTGCATGATGGTGAATTTTTTTGCAGTCTTTCCAACTGCACTATTTACAAAAGGAGTGTATTCCTGCAAAACAGTTTCTGGAATGAAATTGTTTCATTGTATGGGCTGGGTGAAATACACTATCAAAATAGCAATAGTGCATTTCTGTGTATGAGGATTGGTATGCTGTTCATTATAACAAAAATAGCTTTATAGATTGCAGCCGGACTTATGGATGATGCAAAAAAATGTGTGGGAGAATGACAGTTAAAACAGACAAGTTGAGTGAATGAATAAAAAGTTGTCAAATTGGAGTATAATGTGGGTAAATTGTATTGTGCACTTTGGAAGGGTGTCAAAAGAGATTATTAGAGAATGATGTCGAAACTGCAGCACAAGATTTGGGGGATGTTGTATCTAGCTATCTGCATTTCATGTTAAAAGTGCAGTGGGTAACTAGGAATACTAATGGAATGGTAGCTTTTATTTCAGTGGCTGGCATATTTTAAGTCTTATTGCATCGGTACTAGGCACTAATGAGGTTATACTCTTAGACCCTTAAGGAAAGGTTTATTATGGGAGACAGTTCACAAGGATGATGTCTGGTATGGAGGGATTCTTGTGGAAAGATTGAACAGATTAGGCTTTCGAAGAATTAAGTTTTTGTTCTTTGGGGTGGGGGGGGGGGCTGGGCTGGGCGGAGTGGGAGCTTCTGATGAGAGAGAATCTAGGATTAGGGGACATGGCCTTAAAATGAAAGGGTGACTGTTTAAGACTGAGATGAGGAAGGATTTGTATACTTGAGTTTGGAATTCTGAACATATTTGAAGCTGAGATGGAGTTTTAATCAGCAAAGGAATCTAGAATTACAGGACAGTTGGATCAATCATGATTTTATTAAATAATGAAGTGGTTTAAGGGGCCACTTGGCCACCGCCTGCTCCTTGTGGAGATGATCTGGGATGTACCTTGGAGATAGATAGTTGTCGTTTTAATGAAAATGTGCTCTGCTCTGGATCAAGTGTAATACCAAGATTGAAAATTTGAGTTGTGTATAGATGAAAGTTCAGCAAGCTTTAACTTGAGCGTTTCTGATGGGATGGAACACTAGTATGGAGAGGGTAAAAGTTCCATCTGAAATGCTGGCCAGGAAGTGAGCTGCAAGTGTTGGTGGTACTATGGAGTTTGATGGGAACAAAGTCATTATCTTCAGCCTTGTGCTTATCTGGAGAAATGTTACAATCCATGCAAGGATGGACTTTGGGGAGCAATTTTCCCAGCAGCTGGGTAAATGAGGGATGAAGGTAAGTATTGTTGGTGTCGAGGCTGCTGCAGATCATGAATGCTGCTGAAGGAGTCCATGAATCAATCCTTGGGCATTAGAGCTCCTTTAATTGGGGCAGGAGGACCTTTCACTGGAGATACTTGAAGTGATTTGATGGGTAAGAAAGAACAAATGTGTTGTCCTTGTTTGACTTTGCACATCCTGTGGAAGAAGGTTTGAAGTATGATCATAAGGTTAGAGGTTGAGGATGAAATGGCAGAGGGAATGTAGTGAATGTGGCTTCAGGGCTAAGCAGAGAGGAGCCTGGTTAGAGGACTGGCTTAGTGAAGCAGTAGTTGGGTAGAATTGGTAAACAAGGACTTCTCCACTAGGGAGGTGGAGTTAGCAGTGAGGTTTATGGAAATGATAGTGAAGAAATGTTAGATCTCAAAAGCTACTTGTAATGATACCAGCCAGCTAATATCAGTCAGTTTAGAATGTGTGTGATTTGTTTCAAACTGAGCTTCTCCAACCTCTAAGCTTGAGAAACAGCACAGTCTTCTGGACACACTGCAGCCTTTCAGACCATATCAAATTCTCCAGCTTTGGGTAACTTGTTTCAAGTTTCCAGCATCTGCATCTTTTTATTTTCAGTTAACGAGTTTTATCTGTCTACATTGGGAGTGGCCATCTGTGCTGCAAATCATCCACCTATGATATCAGCTTGGATCTATCTCCTCCTGTCAGCATAGTCTGATCTGGTGAGCTTCTCCTACAACTGTTTTCTTAAATGCGTTACGCTTTGTCTGTGGGGAGGAGTTGTTGATGTTTTGTGTCGAGAACCTTGTTTGGCACTTGTATGTCTCAGTCTGATGCAGGATCTAGACCCAAAATGTTGACAATTCCTCTCCCCCGCAGTATCTGCTCAACCTGCTGTGTTCCTCCAGCAGTTTGTTTTGCTCCAGATTCCAGCATCTGCAGTCTCTTGTCTTCATAAGTTCATCTGCTTTATCAGGCTCTAATTGCCTAATTTACCTATTTGACCAGAGTACCACTATAATCTATCCCCATGTCAACTATGGCCTGCTTTTATAGATTTTTTCCCTTCTGTCCTCGCCCACTTTATCTTCTCTGTAACTTAAAACTTGTTTTTCTTTCCCAATTCTGGCAGTCTTTAACCTGACCCATTAAATCATTCTTTCCACAGATGCTGCTTGACCTGTTGAGTATTTCCTGCAGTTTTTGCTTTTGAGGTCCTGATAACTGATTTCTAATAGACATTAATTTTAGTCTTGGATTGGCATATTCAAATCTACTAGTTTATCATGTAGAGCTCTGCACACTTTTTTGTTAATGGTGCCTCATGAATGTAAGAGTTCATTACAATTTTTGTACTATCTCCAGAAAATGAATTATTCAGTTCTGGTAATTCAACCATAGCAGCTTGGGTTAGCATATAATTAGTTTCCATTATTGATGATTTCCATTTGTCTGCTGAAGTTTTTATTCCACTTTTGATGCATTTAACTTTTTATTGCTGATGCACTTAGTAACTAACCACTTGATCTATAATTATATTTTAATCTAAAAATTTAATTGGTATTTTTCTATGAAAATTAAACTCTTTTAGTAGTTTCAACAACTTGCATCAAAACTTCACTATCAAAACCTGTGCTTTTGCTAGCGGTGCTCCCAAGTTCTTTGAACAGTGATAGTGTTATGTCTGCTGTCGTACATGGAACTTGACCATTTCCAGATTTTTGATACAGGATTGGTCCCTGTTCAAATGACTGCTGATTAAAGAAATTGGCATCAAAATCCCTAGGCTAGTGGGAGAAAATTGGCATTTTTATCTGGTAGCCTGTAACCTTGTATGATTTTAAACAAGCTGCTTTGCAATTTGTGATTAAATATTACAGAATCTTGGATTCAATCTCAGAGCACTTTATTGATTTTTAAATCAGTGATCCTGTTCACAAATATTTTGACAAGGTGTTGAAAGACTTATCAAAGGTAGAATCCTATCTCTGCAGCTTGGAGAAAAATCAGGTAGAAGATTAGCTGGTAATTTTAAAGTAAAATTGGTCATCTCTGCCTGCAACTGTAGTATTTCAGAAAATGTGGCTAGGATTTGTGACATGCATGACTTACCAATAGTTATGCTCATCCAGTATTAATGGTCTTAAGATCATTGGTAGAATATTTGTTTGTATCCATTAACAGGTTAAGCAACTGTTCTGAAAGTACCAAATGATATTTGTAATACAAACCTACAGTGATCTGGAGCATATTTCACTTTATGCTCTTCCCATCTCAAACAACAGATTTGCTATAATATCCATTGTGAAGATTTTGTTTTGTTGCAATCTTGGTGTACATGTCCATGCACTATTTCTTTGAGTTGGTTAAGGAAGAGTGGGAGGAGTTTTGTGGATTGGAACATCTAACATGAACCACTCAATTTAAGTGGTCCATTTTGTTACTATAGATTTTGTGCAACTTCATCTTTAAGATGAATTGTTTAAGGAACTGAGTAAGAGGGCAGTCGGACTGCCTTGGTTAAATGTATAACCATTTAAATTTAATTACTGATATTAATGATGAAGTACATGGTAAAATATTAAAATCTGTTTTAAAATGTATAAAACTTAAGAAACCAAGAAATCTGTATTTGAAAATATTCTTTCTGTTCAAAATGGACAAACCTGCTAGTAGAGGCTTGCAATTCACGTTAACTACCTGATTTCATAGAAACAAACTTGCTGTTTTTAGAATTTTGGTGTTTGATCCACTCCATGTTAAATTTTATTTTTAGATTGCCTTGGTTCAACAGTGTTTTCACCAATCAAAGCAGATATAATGGGCAACATCACTGTAAGTAGTCTGAGTTGTCACTCATGATGTAATGCTTTTTGTTTTATTCTTCTGTGGGGGTGGGGAGGGTGGGCTGGAGTTAATTGAGGATGTTGCAGTATAGGACACTTGCAACTAATCTCACTTAATTGCTTCTGCCCATGAGTTTACTAATCACTACTGCTGTTGGTTTGTGTGTACAATTCTGATCTTTTGTATTTACTGAAATTCATGTACAAGGAATAACTTCGGTAAAATGATGGCTTCTATCATGGAAATTTGTCCCATAAAGAGCTGTGCCTTCAGGAAAGGTTAAAAAAAACTCTGCATTATTAAAGTAAGAAAGGGGAAATAAGATTGGAACCATAATTTGGCTACAGTTAACCCCATAGAGAAAGAGACTTGTTAGTTATGGAATAAAATTTGCTCAAGTACAAGCTTCATGGTTACTGTGTTTTGAAATTTTGCAATGATTAAAATTTGAGGGAGATCATTTAGTCTGATATAGATAAACTTTAGCAAATAGCCCTCTTATTCATTCCTCCCCTCCTCAGTAAAGAGCTGACTTTAATTTGAATATTTGCTCTTGCCTTGTTCCTTATTTCCAGATCATAGACTGGAGCACCTGGATGATGTACAGGCACACATAATCATGCACCCTCATTTATACGCTGAAAGATAATTTCCAAATAAAGTAAGAAGTAAACAGCCAGATCTGATGCTCATTGAATCATTAGTGGAAGCAGATTTCAAAGTTATAGGTACACCTGCCACTTCAGGAATTGAGCAGGTAATCTAGTCTGGAAAATTTGGTGCACTGCTATTGGGAAATCTTTCAAATATGATAACCCAAGGCCACATCACATGAATATTTTAAAATCCTTGTTCTTTCTATTCTGACAAACTCTTGGCCATCGACCACTATATTAAAAAAAAATCAACTTTATCCATCTTATTGCTATTAGTGAACTATGTTGTGTGCAAATTAGCTGATGCTTTTGCACATATAATACCAACTATACTTATACCTCCATTGACTTGTATAGGACACGCCATACACATGAAAAGAAGCTATTTATATGTTTTTAAAGTTAATTCCTTTTGGACATTCTCATCCAGGTGCCCTTTAAAGTAGAAAGGGATTTGAGCATGTGGGTGTTCTATTTCTGCTTGTAATAGCAACAATGGCTTTTCCTCATTGTAGGTTTACTACATCAACCTAAGTGTTACTTGGTCAATAAATTACACTTCAGTTCACAGTAATTTTGCCTCTTGAACTTGAATGTTGTTCTGAAAGTTGATTGTGGTTCTTCACTACTTTTTCTTAGAAAATTAAGACTGTGTTTGAGACAAACCCCACAAAATTCAAGACATTGCAACTGATCCTGGAAGGTGAAAAGGAGCAGTATGGCTCAAACTGGCCAAAGGTTGGAGCTACGCTGGCACTTATGTGGCTAAAAAGGTAATCTGTGCAATCTCTTCCACTGCATTGTTTATTTTCCTCAAGCAGATTTGATCCAGAATACAAAGATTTTGCCACCATCTGATATGTTAATTTGTGTTTGTGTGGAAAGCATCAGACCACAAATCTGCAAAGCACCCACTCTTTGCCAGGCACTGACAGCCCTTGGGAATTGAAATCTTTCTTGACATTCAACTATTGGACAGCCATTCAAAATGCAACCTCAAATTTAACATCTTGGTTATACCTCAACATTTAAAAGCCCCTTTATAAAATCATGAACATGGATACCTACAGTTGTGTCGTGGTTAGCATAGCGCTAATACAGTGCCATCAACGTGCATTCAATTTCACTGCTGTTTTGTAAGGAGTTTGTATGTTCTCCCCATTTTTGCATGGGTTTCCTCCAAAGACTGACAGGTTAGGAGCTGTGGGCATGCCATGTTGGTGCCAGGAAAGTGGCAACATTTGTAGGCTGCCCCAGCAGATTTGTTTTGATGCACATGTGACTAATAAACATCTTCCTACAAGCCACCTCTTGCCTCAAGCAAAATTTAGTTTTCCTGATGGTAATTGCAGGAATTAGTGTTTTTTCACTGTCAATTGGTACCAATGCCATCTGTGCACACTCTTGTTTAAGGAGTGCCACGTCTTATTTTCCAAACCATTAGTCACTGAATCAACCCCATAACGAACCTTGAAATTAATGAGCAGCAGGGATAAGGAAGAGACTGAGCAGGAGTGGGCAGCATATTGCTGAATATGCTTGAGTGTCATTTATTGTAGTTCTCTATAGGAGTTGTAATGGATCAAATACTAATGTTCCCTTATCAGCTTGATGTCCCCCACCTGTTCAAGGTCAATTTGTGTGAATGACAGTTGCTTGTGCTGCCTTAGTCACGGCACATTCTGCAGTCTACTTGCTTTAACCTTTTTTGTGCTCTA
This sequence comes from Rhina ancylostomus, assembly GCA_030265395.1. Classification (NCBI taxonomy): domain Eukaryota; kingdom Metazoa; phylum Chordata; class Chondrichthyes; order Rhinopristiformes; family Rhinidae; genus Rhina; species Rhina ancylostomus. The sequence goes on from JARFYF010000046.1 coordinate 29,320,377, forward strand.
ATGGAATTCATCAGTCAATGTCCCTTTAGAACTGAGATGAGGAAGAATTTCTTTAGCAAGAGGGTGGTGATTCTGGAATAAGTTACCACAGATGGCTGTGGAGGCCAAGTCATTTGATGTATTTAAAACTGAGGTTGATAGATTCTTGATTAGAAAGGACATCGATGGCAGGAGAATGAGGTTGAGGGGGGGAATAATTGGCTATGATTGAATGGTGGAGCAGACTCGATGGGCTGAATGGCCTAATTCTGTTGTCTTAATTTTTTTTGTGGGAGGGGAACTTGGAGCATAAACACTGGAATTTTGGCAGAATGGCTTTTTCTGTAAATTTTGGTTAAATCTAGCTTTAATTAGAACAATATACCTTGACCAATAACTTCTGAAAGTAGAAAAAGTTAGTTGTCTAGTTGGATTCAGACTTCCACTTTTTTACAAAAGGGGAGGAAAAAAGTTTTATTTAGGACCTTTCCTGATTTCTAGACAACTCAAAGCTTCTTATAGCCAATTTTGTACTGTCAATGTGTCACCATTGGATGCATAATTAATTATTACATCAGTTTGAAAAAGGAGTCCCACAAATGGCAAATAAGAGGCCCACTGACCACCTTTCTGCTGGTTTTTGAGGGTTAATGTCCATGTGGACCATCCATATTAACTTGACAACAGGTGAAGCCAGGGTTGAATGTCACCTGTGACAGTGCACTAAACTGTCCACTAAGATTATGGTAGAGTCCCCAGAGTGCAGCTTCTCTAAGTAGATAGTACTACCTCTGGATTGGGAAGGGCAGTCAACCTTGTGCTGATCAATGTCTTCTGAAAATGAATTGATATGATTAAATTGAATTAAATGTACAATCAGTGACTTCTAGATTTGCCATATTAAAAATAATTCGGTCTTTGAAATTGAGGAAATGTGAATAAAGTTTTTTTTTGTAGGGGTTTGAAATTCATTCAGGTTATGCTGCAGAGTATTGCAGATGGGGAGCGTGATGATGCACATCCAAATCTCATCAGAGTCAATGCAACAAAAGCATATGAATTAGCTCTAAAGAAGTACCATGGCTGGATTGGACAAAAGGTCTTTTCTGTGAGTATATTTGTTGATATTGCATTCTCTCCAATCTTTATGCATTGGGTTCCTTTTGTCCTGGTCATTCTTGGCCAACTTTTCCTGTGACCGTACACAACACTGACTCAAGTTTGATTTGATTGTATCAATCTTGTCCTTGCAGCCTGCTGTAATTAAAATAAATGGAAATGTTATGTGAATTTTGTATGAGCCTTCTCAGTGTGACATAACAGAGCAGGAGTATTGGTTAATAAGCACTGAAATGAGGCCTAGGCAGCCTTGTTTGAACATCCTCTTCAATTGTTAGTCCCTCAGGATGGACTTGCTTCCACTCCAGCTCTGGGACATCATCATAGACCTGAAGCATTAAGTATTGTTTCAATCTCAACAAATGTTACCTGACCTTAAGGTTTTCTGTTTTCTACTCCCATTTCTGAGATGGCTGATGCATCCTACCACTGGTATGCATTTGATGGGGAGATGATGTGCTCTTTTTGACTATTAGTGCTTGGGTTTTACATGTTCCTGATGTAGAGACTGTTCTCAGTGCCTTCCTAGATGCTGCTTCTGTTGGTAACTCCTGGAACAGGGATTTCCATGACCCAGTGAGGAACATAGTTTTTAAAAAAAATGAAATTGAGAATATTCTGGAATCTTTCAATGTCCGCCAGGATATCTCTTGCTATTACAGAGCTTGGAGAGAACTTGTTACACGAGTCAGGTGACAAACATTGCAAACAGTGTGGTCTGCCCACTGGGACCAGTAGTGTCATCAGGTCCTTGCTACTGGAATTACTACACATGCCTGTTCACACTCTAATTACATATATGGAGGTGCACTCTGACCCAGTACACTCATTTGGGCACACTCTCTTGCATGCTGTTGCCTACATTCTCTTCCACAGCACCCACTTCCTCAATCCTCTCTTCCCCTTTCTCAACCACCCCCCCCCTTCACTTTTCCTTTCTCCAACACCCCAGCCAATTCCTGTTTTGTAGTTGTCTTTTGAGGGTTGCAACCTATGGGAGCTGCTTTGTGCCTGCAGATCCTTGCTAGTTCTTGAGGTGGATATATAATGCAGAAGTGGGACATCCAAACTTTGCACCCCTATTGATTTACCCCATCTATGTATTAATACAATAAAAATCAGACCCAGTATGAATCTGGCATTTACTCAACACAATGTTGGCAGATACAGTTAAAATGGAGTCTTGGATTTGTTGTGAAATCAAGATGCTACAAATGAGCTCTCTCTGGGATGAGGCATCCAATCACCTGCTCCAGTGAATAGTGGCTTTCTTGGTCCCTTCTGATTAGAAGATGGATGTACATCTGTTCACCCTGGTTGAGCTCAGCAGTGTTGCTCCGCCAGAGTCAGCCTGCATGCTGTTGCTTGCTGGGTTATACATTCAGAATTAGCTTTTCATCTTGTACTTTGGGGCTAGCCAAGGCTCGTCTTGCACCATTTCCTTCAAGCAGGATGCCGAAGTGAAGAAAGGAAAATTTCCCAAGCTGTATGGCTTTCCAACTGATTACTATACATTTTGTTTTTAGAGTAACCTAACATAGTTGGTTCCTCCACCTTTAAATCCCTGCAGGACTGGTTATCATCCCAGATGCTACTGTGATATGTGATGGGCCAAAATGATCTATAGCTGCAACAACCTGATTTCCATTTTTGTTTTCCAGGTCACAGTTTATGCAGCCCCATACAAATCGGACTTTCTGAAAGCACTGTCAAAGGGCAGAGAGATTAAAGAAGAAGAATGTGTAGAAAAAATTAGACAGTTTTTGGTCAACTTTACCGTGACTGTTGATGCTATCTATGAGATGTATACAAAGATGAATGCAGAGTTGGATTACAAAGCTTAACACTATCTCTCTTGTCCTTTTTCCTGTTTTACTCTTCCCCTCAGCAATGTACTCTGTAATCACTGATATTGATAACTTGAGTTGCTGTTTGCAGGGTGATCATTAACCAGCAGTAATTGGTGTGGAAGGAACACTGGCTATGTGGAGTTGATCCATATGGAAATTGTTATGTACTCCCTTTTTTATTAGTGTTACAATAACATTGAATTAAATCAGCACAGCAGTTTTTTTTGGTCCCCAATGGTCCTCTTGCACTATTTGACGGAATAATGTTGAGTTTATTATTTTCTAAATTTGTATTACTAGTTGATACAAACAAAATGGGGATTTCATAGGGTCACCCAAATGCATTTATGGTATTTTACACAGTGCAACCTTTGACCACTTATTAAAATGTGAAGGTGTTAATCTTTCAATCTTAAGTAGGTAGTATGGTCTTCATATGGTTTTGGGTAAACAATTTCTACTGTTTTTTAAAAAAAAATTAATCTACATCCTTGATCTGTTTTGAAACATTTAATGGATAATGTGTCTGCTAAAGCTGATACTAGATGAACTGACAATTTTTTTGGTAAATTTTGATGCACTGAATCACCGGGTATCACATTGTTTT
>JARFYF010000046.1:29434478-29450283 GCA_030265395.1 Rhina ancylostomus
AGTTTACATTTCCAGGTTCAGTGACCACAGGAGGGAATTTTCACACCTCCCAAAGACTTCTGGCTTAATTAGCACATTCTGAATGTTTGAAAGCCAAACAAGAGCCACATATTGAAAACCAACCACAGAGACTTATGGCAATGTCAGACTGTCTCCAACTTAGCTTTAAATTTAGGCAGAAAATGTATTTATTTACGGAGGCCAATTCAGCCTACCTCTGCCTGCAAAGTGACAAGGCTATGGAATTTATCATTGATAATATATATGTTTAAGTGCCTAAATCTAAACATCGCTTTTAGAGATTTATTTTCAGTTACCCAAAAGGATATAGCAAATCAAACTGATTTGATTCCAAATTTTTCATTGTTTACAATAATTAATACCATGAGTTCCGGCAATTGCACTCCACTGACCCCACCAAATACTTAAACATGACCAAGTAATATTCTTTTACATATTGTAAAATAAAGTCAAGAGCCATTATTTGATGTTATTTGCTTTATTCATTTCATGTTAACCAATAATAAAATAAAGAAACAGAATAAATAAAACATCTACATAAAATAAAGAAGTTTCAGTCCTGAGATCGACAAAAAATAAACACAAAATTCATCAGGGTTGTCTGAATAGCAACACAGGGCTGTGCCCTGTTTAATCTAGGAGCGACAGAAAGCATATGTGTAGGATGAGGGAATCATAGGCACATTCAGAGTAGTTAGTTCCAAGGCCAGAGAAGTTACAGCATTTAGTTACATTTCTTCAAATAAACCAGCTTTCTTCATTCATACATACACAATATTACACCTTATTTTCCTGAGGAAACATTTACAAAATATTTAAAACACAAATATGGAAATACTGCAGGCTTTTAAAAGCAAGGTGCACCTTAGATGGTAATTGCGAACTTCTTTCTCTCCCCGTTTGCTTCACATATAAAACTAGGGCTAGACGGAATGTGTTTCTCTATTCATCCCCACAGTCGGGCAGTAGCACTCAATAACTCTCCAAGAAGTAATGAAGTTTCTATTACTTAATGTTGCATACAACTTTATTATCCGAATGGATCAGAAAATTTTAACAAAGAGTTTACTCTAACTTGTGATAGCAAATTAACCTGAAAACTACTTTTAAGTTCCTAATTTGTCCCAATTGATTGGATTGCTGGGTTCAAATTTTTCAGAATCAAAACTTTACTTCAGTTTAAACTGGCTAGAATTTCAAAAAGCAAAATTACAAGCTGAAATGGAAAATAGTCTGCCACAGAATGAAAAAGTACAGTATAGAAAACTATCTAAGGGGTTTTGCTGGAGGCTTCATTGGACCAAGATTAAAATAAAGCAAGCAAATCATTGGAATTTGAACCCATAAATATCACAATGTGAGGTAACCATTCACAAATATGAAGGTTTAGCCCCCTTCCCTGATGCCTATTTTATGACACTAAAATAGAAAATGTAATTAATAATGTATTGTTTATTTTGCTAGATTATATCAATGAAGAAATGTTTCATATTTAAAAATCTTATTGCACTGTACTTAAAAATGAATACAATTGCTATTTCTTCCAAAAAATGTTTTAAGACATAGCTGCAGAAGCACTTACCACTATATTTGATGATGGATGTCTGGGGATGACTACAAGGCAGAAAATGATTACCTTATAATATCTTAAGTACAGAAAATATTTACTGTAAATGTGATACGCCATTTCTTTTGCTTTTGGGTGTTACTTATTGTAATAGTGATAGGTTGCAACACAAATAGCTTGACAGCAAGTACTGTGTTATTGATGGCCAAGAACATTCACACTGGGTGATAACGTGACATTTTTTGCAAGTAGTAATATATTATACAGATATAACATATTACATTATTAGATATGTACATAATTTCCACTTGGTGGAAATTATATTTGGTACTACAATTATTAGATTTTCAACTGAATGTAACTGAAATGTCTTCTTTCACACCTAGCATCACCCACCCAATACCAACTGTAAGAATCTGATTTGACATAAACTTCATATAGCAAGTTTTTGCCATGCCTGATCATTGAAAATTGCTGTTTTAGTGAGATGGTGCAGCCCTTTTAAACTCTCTGGACCCCAGTCTTTCCTGTTCATGCTGGAACATCAGATAAAAAAATCAAGTCAACGATACATTAATAATTTGACTAGACAGCATAGAAATATTCTGGCCTCAATCACCAGAGATCCTTGCACCCACCAGTTACTCAAGAAGTTCTTTATTATCAAGGGTTAAGTTTGAACACTGGGTTATTTACCCTGACAGCTCCAATGCTTTACTTTTTAGTTGCACTTACATTAGATGTGTGACATATTGCAAGCTCTTCACCCCATAGCAAGTATCATAATTGGACTTAATCCTTTTTTTGGTAATATTATATCCAGCTATATTTTGAAGTACAGGACAAGAATAACATAATTTATGAGTTCACAAAGTCCTTGTTGCCATCAACTTTGAAGACATTTTTCTGACACTTGTTCCAGCAGAAGTAAATTAGCTAGCCCCACAAAGCAGAACTTAATTAGTTCACAAATCATTATAAATGCAGTCTTAATTGGAAATCAAATTCAATGATTTCTTCACCCAATTAGTATGACTCACCATCACTTTAGGTTTTAAGCTCTGTAATTTTCTTCCCAAACCACTTTGGTTCTAAGATGTGGCTTCAAGTTTCCTTTTGATTTAGGTTTTGGTCAGCTGTCTTATGGTTCCTTAAGTGGTTTGGTGTTAAATTTTGTCAGAAGGATCCAGCGAGCATTTTTTGGGACTTTTTGACTATATTAGTAGATGGTCTATAAAGCTAAATTGTTGGGCAAAACAAGTGGTTTGATTTCATTAGGTATTAGCAATATTTGCCATTTTTTAACTGTAGGGTTATGGTTGTCCTATTGAAATAGCAAGGACCAAAACATCTTGCTAAACAGGGGATTAAAAACAAAAATGCTGCTGTCAATCAATTCAAATCCCCTCTCCTTCTGAAGCAATGCGGAAAGTAGCTTTAGGGACTGTGGCTGATGCTTGACTGGGGGTGATGCTCAAATGGATACAAATCATTTCCAAAACAAGTCAAACTGTTGGCATCAGTATATGCAAGCAGTCTGATAATCTCTTTCTGTTAAAGCAATTTGGGAACCTTAAATGACAGGAAAATCAGAGTGTAACTGTACTTCAGAGCAATCTTTGTTAAAGCTATCAAATAAAAATTGGAAATAACCATTCCAAAGGGAAAGATGATTTCAGTAGAAATGGAAGAACCTGTGAAGGTAAAACTGCATCTAACTTTTCTTTGTTACACAATACTTGACAGTTTTGAGAAATAATCCATGCAATTTGACTTCTATTTTGTGAATTCATTAAATTATTAATGTATTGAAATGATTGAGAATGATTTAAAATTGATTACTCTGATTGAGCAAATTGGCAGTAAGTACTGCTCAATCTGCACCAAGTGTATTACACTTGGCACGCAATAAATTTCTGATCAAACAAAAACCTAAGAAAAGCTGTTCACTTTACCAATGCCCATGCAGTCTACTCACTGAAGTTGGTTTGCTTGCCTGCATTGAATTTGACTTGCACTGGAAGAAGATTGACCACATTTCATTTAGGCTGCAATGAATTTGGTATTAAACTGGAGCTGATAACGTAAAAGAGATGGATTTCATATTCTCTCTCTTGGGAGTGAGGGGGAAGCAAAATAATTCATGCCTATTACATTGACAATGCTGGATTTATCCTAAAAATAAATGTATGAGAATAGCATCATTTTCAATACTTCTGTCCATCAGTACTGTTAATTGCATTTAAAAAGGAATCTATTAAATTTTAGTTTTAAATTTCAATTCATGTAACTGTCCACATTACAGCAAAAATGGCAAAATATGGGTGACTTCTACTGTATCTTTTCCTTATCATTTATCCCATTGTGTAAAACATATTCCTTAACAACCATTAACAAAGTATTCCGCAGATGCTACAAACAGGCTTATTCTACTATAAGAACTCAGTAAAGAATGTTATCTTTGTAAAATTTTTATCTAGTTCTGATGATTTCCCACCAGAAAGACCAAAAATGTGTGCCTTTTGCACAATCATTTTAATCTGATATCTAAAGAAAAAAGGGAAAAAAAAATTTTGCTACACATGGTCATTACTCTCAAGTGATAGAAAATCAAATACATTTGCTCTGAAGTGCAGAGAATGCTTCTTTTGTCTACTTTGGTCTTGTAAATTGGTTGTGGAGAAGATTCTTCCTCACCCTCCTGTTAATTAGGAAGGACAAATTCTGGCTAGACACCATTGAAGATCCTGTTGAAACTATATGAACAGAGAATGCTTATTGTGAAGCAAACCTAATAAATAATTGAATAGTAGTTCAATGACTAAAGAGTAAATGTGGGTACTTATTTCTTTGTCACTTCTCCAATCTACAAAACCTTTTTCAGAAAGGCTTGAAATTGAGGTGCACCTAACACAAATTCCATTCTATAGATTTTATTCTCTTGCCTCTTTTCAGTATCCAAGATAAAAATGTTTGTTTTGGAAGGCAGGCTTTTCAATTGTTGAAGCTTTCTAATGACTTGCCATATGTTGCAGTGACTCAACAGCTGAGGCAGAAAAGCGGAATGACTATGTGCTCTTAGCAAAATCCTATTTTGAATTTAATACCATTACCCTAATGCACAGGGCTTATTGATTGGCTAAGAATATGCTTGGTCCAATGTTGATAGGGTCACCTGTATTAACTCCAGAATTCTATTTGTATCAGTGAACTCTGCAGTGATTATCAGGTAAAGCTAAATATAGTCTTTCTCTCTGTATGAAATTCACTCAGAGGCCACTTTGCTACGTCTCCCTTCAGTAACAGTACCAACCCATCACAAGGAAACAATTTTACTTTATTTTTGTTTTTGATCATTGGAGTTTGCATGTATCTGTACACTCAATCCAATGTGCTGAGGTAATTGGTAGCTACAGAGTACAGTTCTATCTAAATAGACCTTTACAAAAAAAAATAGGAATTTTTCTAAACCTGTACTTCAGATAACTTAGAGCACTTCCCCAACACAATTTCAAGGGAGAAGTCAGATGCTGACAATCCTATTGAAAATGGGATTTGTTTCCACATCTATAGGATATATGTGGAGTTTTACAGTTCACTATCATTACAGGCCAGTTTTGTTTTATTACTGATGCTCAATTCCAGTGTCACGACAAACAGGCAATGTGCTATCAATGACCTATTATAGTAATTGGCATGGAAAGTGCTTAAGGACACTAGAGGGGATCTCGTATAGGATAATTAAAAACCATCTTTAAAAAATGTTTTTGTGGAATTGACTGTGCTGCAATATATCCAACAGAGATCGTGGGTGTTTTAATAAATTCTTCATTTACGTAAATTATAATCAATATGGTTAGAACAGTCTAACATCCATCACTAGGGTTATTATGCAGTATTAGAAATCTCTATCAATATCACAGAGCCTCTTTTTTTGGCATTATAGAATGGGATACCCATATAGATACACAGCAGAATTGCACAGGTTATAAGTGTCATGCAGTAGTATTCGGAGGTTTGTTCTTCTTCCCATCCTTTAGCCTGCTGAAGACTATTGATACCTAAGCATTTGAGAAATTATAGGTGGTCCAGATTCTAATTCCAAGGTTTTTGTTTGTGGAATGGTGAAAATAATCATCTAATTCTGGAGATAACACTTATGAAGAATTTCTCATTATGATACCATAGGGCATTCAGTTCATAAATGAAGGCTGCGGCAGTTTTTCTCCAGCAATGGAAATACACTGTGGGAAGTAAGATACTAATGTTTCAGCAGGAGAAAAAAAATGAATGCAGATATTTCAAAACAAAGCAAGTCCAAGTACTTTTGTAAATAAGGAGCTTATAATGCTTTGTACTTCACTACAAAATACTTATTTTAGATATTGTGCTTACTTTTCAGATTACCATTCATAGGAAGAGAGGAGATTTGCCTATTAACTGTGTATTCATTCTGAAAAAAAAATCAAACTTGGACAAATGTACAATTGATCTCAAATCACTTATAATCAAGAATACATTTCATGTGTTCCATTTCCAGAGCTTCTAATTCTAGTTTGATCCTGATCCAGGCAACATTTCTTGTAAGAAAATATATATTTAATTGTTGATGAACTCAAGAAATTAAAAAGTAACATATTGAGAAATGTAATATGACCAATAAATAAGTGGAACTATTGTACATATTTACTTTGAAACTTTTGGTCAGGTCAATAATGACTGAGGGAAAATTAAATGCCTTGCAACTTATATGATTTCTAACTAAATTAAACATTTATTTTGTAAGTTGCAAACACAATATCTCAGAAATTTACTCCAATAATAGAACTTTGGAAGATGCAAAAACATTTTTAGTGCTCAACTTGCATATATTTTTTATTGAGATGAAGTTATGATTATGAAAGGGAAATGTTCTTCAACATTTATATTCATCATCAGCATCGTCTCCCACCTTAGACAGATACAGATAAAGTTTCATTCATTATTGTAATAACCCCATTATTATAAGAAGTAATAGGATACTTCTTATTTTCCTCCAAAACCGAATAGACAGGGTAATTAGTCAGAGTCTATTTCCCAGAATGGAAAACTATAGAGGCCATAGCTTTCAGGTAAGAGGGGGAAAGTTGAAAGAAGATTTCTCTGGCAACATTTTTTTTTAAATGTGGTAGGTGCCTGGAACTCGCTGCCAGGGGAAATGGTGGAAGCAGATACAGAAGTAATGTTTAAGAGGCATTTGGACAGGCACACGAACAGTCAAGGAATAGAGGAAAATGGACTTTGTGCAGGTAGATGGGATTAGCTAGATCAGCATGGTCGGCACAGTCATCATGGGCTGAAGGGCCTGACCCTATGCTGTACTGTTCTATGTTTAACCAACTTAATGCAGAATGTTCTGAACTGTGAGCCAGGGCCAATAAGAAATTAGATGATGTCTCAAATTGATTTTAAATGGGGCCCTGATAGCTAATAGAGTGAGGGGACTTTGACCTCATAATTTAGCTGAAATCAGACCTACAACCAGAGGTGAAAGGACTGTGTATAATTAACTATTTCATCTACTCTCTTTGCAATGAGAAATGAACCCAGTTATCTATCCTAGAACCTATGCAATATGACAAAAAAAACAACTTTTACACTGCTTTATTTATTACAGCTTATCAATCTGTTATAATAGTTCTTGATTTTCACTCCCTGGGACCAAAGAATTGCTAATACCAGCCCAACCACTGTCTATACTTGACTGGTATAAATGTCAAATACAGTATATCTGAATACTATTAACGCTCACGCAAAAGAACAAATGGTTCAATGCCAAAAAGTGCTTTTATGCACCTCACACTTCCCTCCTTCCCTCTCAGTTATTTTTCTCAAGCTGAATAGACATTAGCATCTCTAGTGTCACATTCTTTTTTTATATATACAATTACTCCCATTGTGCAATTTGAGATAAATATATTTTGCCGTTTCTAATTTTCTCCCCTTCCCCATTTGAAGGCTAAGTAAACAATTGTGTGCAGAGAGAATAAAATTAAACCAGGGAATAGAGATATTTAAAGCAGCCATAAGATAAAAATAAACAGTATCTAAAAAAACACGGCAGCTGGCTTTTAAAGCACAACCTGCAAAACTCCCTACTTTCCAAATGCATTGGCAATATAATCTGCACTTGCTCTTTTATGAATTGTTCAATCATTCTGTACACAAATCAATTCTCACCCCAATTGATAACCTGATTCTTAGACTGTGAGTTCAACATTGTAGTGCTCTTAATTTGGATGGATTTCATTAGTTTATAGGAAGATATTAATGTCGAGCACTAGCTCAAGCCTGGAAATATTTATAGGTTATTATGAAGTTTACTGACTTTTTTTTTTAACCAAAACACCAACATTTTAAAAAGATTAATGGATACAAGATTAACAGTTGTGTTTTTGACAATGCACAAAATTATATAACAGAAGGAAACCCAGGAACTAAATTAATCATATCATCACACTAAATCTTTTAAGATCAATCTCCATTGGTATAAATGCAGAACAAATCATAGGTATAATGTAAATTATGAAATATGATGAATATTTCAGCTGTTTATCAAAAATACTAGAAATACATAGCAGGTACATCAACATCTGTAGTAAGAAAGGATAATACTCTCACTGCAGACATGCTTGTCAGAAATATTAAGCTGTTTTATAGATGCTGATTATACCTCTTTCCAGTTCTACTTTTCTTTAAACAGAACTCAAAAATACACCAACTGAACCAAGCAATCTAATCCACAAGGGCTTGGAGCTACAAAATTGAGGGGAGGTGACAGGCACAGAGATTGAAAAGAGAAGAAAAAAAGTTACAACTATCTCACTTTGATTCATTCTTCCCAGTGGCTTATTATGAGAAACCAACAAATTTGAGAATAAATCTGCAGCCAGTTGCTATTTATATTCAGGATTAAAAGGATGCAGCAAAACAGCATGAAATGCTGACAAAAAAGTAGGTACCTCTTTGAATGTAGTGGCAAGCATTGGGGTGGGGGTGGGGGACAGTGGCAGTGTAGATTAGAGGAATTTCAATTTTGCAACATCAACAGTGAATTAAAACTGAACCTTTGTAGTCCAAAGTAATTTTGACAAGCATTAAGCAATGCAGTTGAAAAAATGTATGCATAAGTGACCTAAAGGTTTCTACAACAAAGATGTGAACACAGAAAATGTATGTACTTGTGACAATAAATTGGATCAGCTTTGACTAAGATACAGCTTGTTGCAGTATTTTAACTGCTGGAAGGAAATGAATTTGACTAACTTAATCAAACATGTATTGGTTAAACAGAAACCTATTGTGAAAAGTGCAGTTCATTTATAAAACTGAAAATTGTCAGTCTGGAAATAACTTTTATTAATGACATTTGAACATTAATAGCAAATGACTTATAGTTCAAATGCAAAATATAATCTTACAATATCTCTCTGTCTTTATAAGTTAGCAGCTGAGGAGAACCCAGTTGATGCTCCAAGGAAGTAAGGAAGGAAGAGTATACTTTAAAAAAAAGTCAGTGGCCTTGTGAAACTCCATGAACCCTGATCACGCAGGGATTACTGGCTAATTGAAGAAAAATGCTGGCAAAGTCCAGAGGCAGCAAATGTAAGGAGGAACTGGAAGAAGAAAGATGATACACTGTCCTGTGGAATGCAGTGGTATTATAATGGTGCCTACAATGAAAAATAATTAGGCTTGGTTGCCACCTTTGCTACTTACAGTCATTCTTGCATGACCCACTATTATTTTGGAACTGTTATCAGATATTAGTGTTTGCTATTCATCACAGCAGCACACAGTCTCTGAGTGTTCTGCATTGCTGAACAGGCATTTATTTCACTTATAAGGTTAAAAACAGTCAGTATATAGACAATCAGCTTTTGTAGGAATGTGCTCTTACAACTCATTTTTACACCTAATGGGCTTTCTAATCCTATGGAAAGAAAAGCAATACCATGTACAGTATTCTTTTGAGTGCATTTATCAATACCATCAACCCTTGCACCTTCTCACAGCTTGCTTTGCTATTTTAGCACAATTGTGGGCATATATTTCAGTACGAAAATCTATGAAAACTAGCAATTCCCTCATGTGAACTTTAACTTCTCCCTAAATTTAAGAAGGAAAAAAACATTTTTTAGCAGCCAACACAAAATTAAAAATCAAACAAGAATTAGGTTCAAGTTTTCCAAGATACTTTCTTTTATAATATTTTGGACTGTCCCCACTTTAATCTTAATTCCAACACAGTGCAATAACGACTCTCCACTCTGATTTAGGCAGTAGCTCATTTTTTGTAATCATGGCAAAGATGAAGATGACAATGACAAGCGGCAATGGTGAGGATCTCGGGACCACATGTTCACAGAATTTAGCATAGGATTTTTAATTTAAACTTTTTCTGCATGCAGACCCATCAGCACATATGGCAAAGCTTTCTGCACATTTCCAATAGCTCCTTGCCCTTTGATGTCCAATGCCAAATCCCAGTCCCCATTTTATTGTATTTTTTCTTATATTGCCATCTTTCATTATTAATACCAGCAAATTCCATGCTTTTGTCAACCCAAACTCATTCCAGCATCTTGTAATACCTGGGGCATTTTAAACACGCCACTTCATTTGCCTTTAACTACAGTATTGAGGCCGAAGACTTTTGTGTATCTCTCTAACAGATTTAACACCATCATACTATCTTTCCGAACATCAGTTCTCTTTCTATCTGTAAACTGGTAGTCGAATGTGAGCATTTTGGTGGTCCAGCAATCGAGGTACTGAAACAGTCTCGTATCCTTTACCCAACATTTGCTCTTTAATGCAGGGTGGGTGAATATCATTAATCAGATACTCCAGTGACTGCAGACTACTACTGAGGATAGAGGTATTACATAGCGTTCTACTGGAGACACTGGTGAGTCCATCCGAAGGCTGAACAACAAGGTCACGGTGCCCATTCGTGAGGTCCTGTGGGTTATAACAGTCGCTGTCTGGTGTCACCAACACACTATTCCATGGGGCTGCTAAATACTGCCCTGTTGAAAAATTACAGTGCATGCCCACACAGTTCAAAGGAGATGAAGGAATTTTTTCAACAGTAGGTGCCAAGGTATATGGTCTTGGGACACCACAAACCTCTGGCGATTTACTTATTACTCCCCCCCCACCACTGCCCGAATACATACGGATTTGTTGTTTCTGTTGCCATAGTAAATAATCCATTCCATCTGGGTAGGTCCCAGCTTTAGGTCCTGTTGTGGAGGCTAAACTTGAAGCAGTTGTCAACTCTGCACCTCCACGACATTCAGGTACAACTGTTCCAGCATACACCACACTTCCATTAACCATGCTAGTAAAACCATTGACTGTGTTGCGGCTGGCTGTGGCTGGGCTTGGATTGGTAATTATAGCACCCTGGCAAACAGCAGCCGAAACCTGTTGTGATGCCTGAGCCTGGCATTGCTGGTTGATCTGATAGATAATACTTTGAATGGAGGGGAGATTTGACTGCTGCAGAGCCAGGCTTCGTCCTCCCAATGGAATAACAGATGTGGCAACAGTCACATTAGGTGGAACAGGTCCCTCCAAAGGTTTCTGGCTACTGTGGTAACTTAATTGCCCAGTACAGGATTGACTCTGCGCTAAAGTGCTTGGCACTGGGTAGGCTCCAATGTTGCTATTTCCAACTTGTGCTGGGGACATTCGTGTCCTCTTGCCATCTGTACTTTTCACCACACTTTTGCTATGTACCTTCACAATAGCTAAAAGACCTTGATATCCTCCAGAATGTACAGGATATGGACTGTAGCGTTGCCCCGTTGTGTCATAGCCATTTACAGTCCTATTAAGGTGCTTATGCTGAGGAACCCTGATATTTGTAGGAAAGATCTTGATTGTTAATGGATTGTTAGCCACCTTCTGGGCATAAGCATCAAGTTCAGCTGGACTAGGATACCGTGGAGAATGTGTTGATCTGACTGTCTCACCTGAAATAAAGTAAAATACAGAAATTAGAAAAAAAAGAAAAATAACATTTGTGTATTCTGCTCATAACTCCCTCTGGCACACCTATCGACATAAATGGGATTTAAAATGTAAAGAAAACCAAGTTTAAAAAGGTGTAATAGTATGCTGCCAGTAACATATCCTTTATTAATGGAATGTTCAAAGAAAGATAAATATACTTGTATTACCCTGTTGCTGGCCTAGGAATGGTACAAAGAGAAACCCAGAAGCATCTGCCAAGACTTGGCAACAAAAGGCAAAATATATAATCTTGATGTAATCAGGATGATGGAACAGACTAATTACCAAGTAACATTTTAGGGGAGTTTGATTCTTGTTGTTTAGAAAGCGCAGAATATTACCGTGCATTATACTTCAAACACATAAGAAAAAAATTGTTGATATTGGTTGTTTTCTTGAATTAATATTCACAACAATTCACGATACAAAGATTTTCTTTAAAGATTACAGAACTGGTAATTCATGTTGAAATTGAAAACATTTGCCATAATGGACATTGGTCAAGAGTTATCTTCAAAATGAAATTTACAACACTTATGACGTTATTTCAAAACCAACAATATTTTCCCGAATAATATCATGTTTCTATGATTTAGAAATCCTTTAACAAAAGATGCAAGAGAAAAAAGTATTAAAAGTATTATTTTACCCAACTATTAGAAACATTTGAGATAATGATTTCATTAGGAAACTGTCTCAGAAGAATAGGAGAGAACTGAAATAATACAATCACTGAAACTTCTTGTGTTACTTCCTGATTCAAATCACCTTGTTCACACCATTCTGTATCAGCTCCAAATGAATTGATTAATTATCTCACATGATCTTTAGTATATAAAAATATTGAGTTTTATGGAAGTTATTTTCCTTATCATTTTCTCACCCCCTTTGAATACCTTGCTCATGTGACCATTCTGCCTATGAAATCCTATGCCAGCAGGGTATTTTCTGGAGACCACATGGTTCTCCATGCTTTCCTTACCTGACATCAACACATTGGATTTATCAAAATGAACAGGAAGACTAGCTGATTTTGATTTCTTTATCCAATGGATAGTGAGGAATATTAAGATCCAGGAGTATTGCTTTTGCTAATATCAGCATATGCAAGACAGAATCGGAATCAATTACTGTTTGCATTATAAATCTTATGGTTTATATTACTTAGTGCTATATTGCATAGTACCATTCATTTAGACATTATGGTATGATTGAGAAAAGTTAGACAGATTTAGGGTTGTCTTTGTCTCCTGGTTGTATGAAGAGGATGTGGGAGGCATTAGGAAATGCAAAACTTCAACTGATGTGAAGCATTTAATTTCCCTTATTGGAGTATTCTCTACAATTCACTCCAGCCAAATCAGCAGTGAGAATTTTATTGCTGAGCATGGATAACATATAATGATAGTATACTGCCAGAGTTGGTGAGTTATATTAATCACTACCACTTTTATTTTTGAATTTCCTTAGTTGCAGTACTTAAGCAACTTAAAATGGATATGCAACTAGTAAAACAAAAATGAAGACTACTTATGTCCAGCCCCTAACATGCACTGCATTCATGTAAACATCAGTTAATCTGCGGCTGAAAATGTTTTTTTAAAATTACGTATGGCCTTGAAAAATTGTAAGGATTCTGAGTCAGCCTCCTAACCTCCAAACTCTAAACTTCATTTTATCCTACCCACGTCCCGTTAAAAATATAAATTGCTTCTGGAAAATGCATTTCCCACCACACACAAAACTAAACAAAAATTAACATGAAAGCAACAATTTCATTTAAGAGGACACAATTAAATCACTTCAGAGCTAAGAAATTTTCAAAAGTAAAATCAATGGAAAAAGAAGTCTTCATCTTATTTCCCTAAGTAACCATAGATGGTTTCTAGTGGTTTGTTTTTGTAATTGTCTCACAAAATACAAACCAATTTATATTGCTGTTGATTGTTGCAATGGGATTTTACAAAATAGGATTTAAAGATTCTTTTTAATCCATTGGATGTCAATGATGCTGTTAGATAGCTGTTTATGGAGACAGTCAAACTGAGATTAAAAACAATATAATTTAAAAAAATTGTTTGATTCAACATCTATATCAGTTGTGGGTTACCGTATATATTTTCTTTTTACAATAAATGCATCAGAAGCTTGCATTTCTTCCTCGCAATTTTTGCATACATCATTTTAAAAAAATCTCCCACATGCAAAAATCCATGGTGTTCAATACTGTGCAAAGTAATTCAGAAGTCAACATAGATGTATGAGGAAAAAGTCATATAGAAGCAGAGAACTTAAATTCACCCATCAGAAGGCTCAAGGATTGCTCAATTTCCACAAGGATACCAGTGAATTTAGTTAGTTAAAACTCAGCACCACAAAGCACCTTTCTGCTCCTATCTAGCTTGCTCCTTGGGCTATTGATTTGGAGGTGATGTCACCAAACATGAAAAGCCCTAGCTCCTATGACATCATATTTACAGGTTCCATTAATGAGCCAGACCTGGCTAAACAATCTTTGTGTGCCCTAGACTCCTACAGATAGGACTAAATTAACTGTCGAATTACTAAGGGTCCTGCAGAGGAATATCTAGCTTTGCCTTTACGTCAACAAATATCGCATTTTGGAGTCTATTGATCCTATAGAGGCCCCATTTACCTCTTGGATACATGGATACCCTTTCATGTTATGACTTCCACCAGATGTTATTCTGTGACCAAGGATTTCATCATTTAAAAAGTGACAGATTTCTAGCTTTAGAACAGTGGGAAGTACTTTGCAGACATTTTGCAACATGCACACCATATCAGTACTAGAGATACGTGTTGTCCATTATGTTGGCCTTTGGCTAAAAAGTACTGATGAGGAATCAGATGAAGTCAACTGGATTTCTGAATAGCAAAAAAAAAGTACATAATAAACCTCATTGCCTTCTGATGAATGTGTGCAATAAAACTTCTTTTGGGCACGGGTTAATAAAATGGTAAAAAAATACATTCATTCATGTGATGTAGCTGTTTCTAGTTGGTGATGTCCTGCTTTCCTAAAGTGCAGTAGCATATGTGATCAAATAGATTGAGTGTTTTCATTTAATCATAGCATATGCTGTACTTCTTAAAATCTGCTTACTCGTTACCTGCTAAACTAACATGCATGATGAGAAAACAACAGATTTCAAAACTTTGGATCACAAACAACGTTGCATGAAAATGGGAGTGGTTATTATTATCAGCTCAACCATAGGATAATTGCTCTAGGCCTGAAAAAGAAAGCAAGCTATGAGAATGATGAACAGCTCCAACAAGCAGCGTACTGAGTTCTGTGAGGAATGGATGAACTCAAGGAGGTCCAGTGTTTATCCCACACTGAACCTTTTTGTCATAAAGAACATTGTTTACAGGATCTTTGGTTGTGAACTGAATCCAAGATATGTTCATAAATACTTTATCTGTGATCTGAAACAATCTAAGTTATTTTTCTCTATCATTTCCGTAACCATTTATGCAGGTCCCCACAAACGGTGTTGGTTTTGGAGAGTTTCGGACCAAACACCCTCGAAGTTCCGTCCAGTTGCCTCAATCCTTTGGCTGCTGAAAGCCCCCATCCGTGTCCTTACCACATGAAGAAATGGCAGAGGGCTGTGGACAGCTCAGCACATCACGAAAGCCAGATTCCTCTCCCCTCCATTGACAAGAGATTCTGTGGATGCTGGAATCTGGAGCAACACACACAAAATGCTGGAGGAACTCAGCAGGTCAGGCAACATCTATGGAGAACATAGAACTTAGAACATTACAGAACAGTACAGACCCTTCAACCCACGGTGTTGTGCTGACATTTTAGCGGTTAGCGCAATACTATTACAGCGCCAGCGACCCGGGTTCAATTCCGGCTGCTGTCTGTAAGGAGTCTGTACATTCTCGCCATATCTGTGTGGGCTTCCTCTAGGTGCTCCGGTTTCCTTCCACGTTCCAAAGACGTACCGGTTAGGAAGTTGTGGGTGTGCTATGTTGGCGCCGGAAGCGTGGCGATGCTTGTGGGCTGCCCCCAGAACACTCTACGCAAAAAGGTGCATTTCACTGTGTGTTTCAATGTACATGTGACGAATAAAGGAATCCATCTATCTTATCTATCTATCAATCTAACCCTTTCCCCCC
>JARFYF010000046.1:29492972-29504170 GCA_030265395.1 Rhina ancylostomus
TTAGATAAATCTTAGAGCAGGATAAATGTCGGCACAACATTGTGGGCCAAAGGGCCAGTACTGTGCTGTAGTGTTCTATCCTATCAGGCCACTTATCCACATCGATGCTCTTCAAAAGACCTAGCATCACCTCCTTCCTGATCTCTAAATGTCTCAGCACATCAGCATACTCTACACTAATCTCACTATTCTCCATGTCCTTCTTGGTGAATACCAATGCAAAGTACTCATTTAGTACCTCACCCACATCCTCTGACTTGAGGCATAAATTCACTCCTTTATCCTTGAGTGATCTTACCCTCTCCCTAGTTATTCTCTTGCTTTAAATGCAGGTATAAAACACTTTGAGATTATCTTTAATCCTACTTGCCAAGGACATTTCATGGCCCCCTTTGGCTTTGTAAGAGGAAAGTATACAGTTAATGGCAGGACCCATAACTGCCTGGGATATTCATGCAGAAGGAAGCAAACACTGATGCAGGGTTTGGACCTGAGACGTCGACAATTTCTTTGCCCCCAGAGTTCCTCCAGCAGATTGTTTGTTGCTCCAGACTCCAGTATCTGCAGTCTCTTGTGGCTTCACTGTAAGCTTGAGATTTGATTTGGCAGAAGCTATTTTATTTTAAATCTTCAGCATCAATGGACTTTTTAAGTTTAGTGGAAGTTAACCTAACCCAATATTTAATCAGAAGAAACAAACCTATAACAGGTAGAAAATCCTCTGAGGAAATAGACATATCTAGATTCAAACGCTACGTGGAATATTGAACGCATTTGCTAGCAGAGCTGATATTTTCTGAAAATAACAAGACTAATCCAGTAAAATACATATGATTGGGCAAATACAGAGCAACTCATATTGACTGTTTGTAAAATATTACTATTACAGTCCCTTAAAAGCTGGTTTGTCTCAAAATGCTTTGAAGTGCAATCTACCCATGAAAATTTCGAGTACTAAGAATGCAGTGTAAATTTTTTATTAAAAATTCTATTAATTTTTTAAACTAACATTTATTGAGTGCACATCCCTGATTTAATAAACTGTTTTCCAACCCATGAACAAGATTATCTTTTAACTTAGAATGTAGTGTAAATTTTTTTAAAACACACGTTATTCAATAGGCCAAAAATATCAACTGTATTATCAAAATGATGCAACTCTGTCCACACACAAGCATTTGGCTGGGAGTGTAGAGTCGACAACGAGATCTTCAAATTATTAACTACTCCCACACACATATTTTATTTTTAGGAGGGTTGTACTTAAATTACTATCACCACAAAATGCAGGATGCTTGCTTTTATTTGAGTAGAAGCAAATAAAAACCACTAGAAATAAAAAATATTTCATATATATGATTCCCACAAATAGACCGAGCTGCTGCAAGTCACTGACTGGCATGTCAGGAGTTTCATGGAGGTTCAATTACATTCAAACACTCAGGAAATATGCTTCCTCACACAAATGAGGGCACAAACTGTGTAATTTAATGAATCAGAACCAGCTTGGGACTTACCCTACCAAATGCATTCCAACTGACAGATTAATGCACTTGTTAAAAGTTTCCTGGTCTCTAATGTTGTTTAATAGAAAGTCAACAAAAAATCTTCATGCACAAAACAGTCACAAAAGAAAAAAAGAGTGAAGTCAAGATAGTCTGCTTCACTGGCTTGGAGACAGATGAGAAGGTTGGGTTCTACAATAAGCGAATTCTCACATTGTTCCGGTTGTCTTTTCTCCTTAAACCAATACAAATCTTTTTTCCCTATTTGCACATCATGGCAGCTGTATTTTACTGCATAACAATTAACACTGTGCTTCAAAATGATTCATTGTATGTACAGTACTTTGAAAAGTTATTAAGAGGGATTAAGGCATTCAACAAATTTATAAGAATCTAAAGTAAAACTACGACCTTTATAGAAATCTTCATAAGATCCATTAAGAAATTGGTATTATTTTGTACTTTAACACCCCCAATTATATGAAATCAGGAGGAGAGTTACACAGAGCATAAATGCAGAATCTGAAAGAGTACCTGATCCAGGTAGCAAATTACATAGAAATGACAACCTGAATAATTTATTCTGTCCAGCTGCATGATATGGATTTCAGAAGAATATACAAAGTTTAAGATGTCACACTCATATTTTCAGCTGCTGAAACTTGGTGTTATGATTTAAGAATTCATCATCAATGAGACACATTTGATAGCAGAAGCTTTTAATCGATCTAGAAAACAAGAAATTCGGAGTGGGTAACTAGAGACTTTGTACAGTACACAGGACAAGTAGTCTCAGCTTCAAGTGCCAACTCATCTAGGTGTGGAGGCAGCCTGAATAAATGGACGATAAATGATAATTTCACTAGTCTGTTCAGAACAAAATGAAAATTTCCCCCAATTCCCTTCAGTGTTAGGAATACTACAAGTGGTAAGGTTGCTACATGAGATTACATCATACAGCAGATATGATGACCATTGATAGTCTTTTCTCATTTACTTTACTGTAAGCAAAATCATTCTTGGACAGATGGCATGAGTCTAGGTAAACTAACTGCAGTGTTTTATCAGGCAACACGACTGCTATAACTCTTTTAGATTATCGTGATACTTATGTGCAAGGTATCTCAATTATTTTGATAGAGAATTTTAAACTAAATCCATATTCCTGTCCTTAAAAATGCAAGTGACCACCACATACTCGAATGTTATTTCAGATCTTCCTCATTTTAGTTTAATAGATTTTGATACGATGCACAATTTCAATTCACTTTTGTGCCATCTTTTCCTTTATTATGAAAACAATATAAAATCACACATTTATACAAATAATTATCAACAATCCTCCCCCTTGGAATTAGAAACTGGCTATTTAGAATTCAGATTTCTATGTGTACAAAAAGCAGCATTTAAGTAGTTAACACACGATAGGTCATTAATTTGGAGACAAAAAAAAATAAATCCAATAACTAAAAAAATTTAAAATGCCAGCCATATATGGTTTCATTTATGCTAAAACACAGCTACTAACTGTGAGACTTGAATATATAAGGCATAGTCAATTCAAACTGTAACATACTGTTTGTTTATGATGAGACTGAATGCTTTCTTATAAGACGGACATTACTCCATTGTAGCATTTCTGACTAAGGCCTGTAGATGTCTCAAAGTTCTACTCAGTGATAGATAGACAAGGAATCCCATTTCATAAATGAAATATAGCTTTGACAAAGTTTAAAAATTAATTACCTTCATTTTTAACTGAAACTAATAAGAATTAATAACCAACTTAAGGACAAATTGGTTATTAATCTTAATAGATTTCACAGCAATGGTGGCCACATAGTAGCCTATCCTTCAGGTAGATTTTCAGTTACTACAATCTAAAAGGAAGACAGAATAGACGAAGGCATCATGCTAATTACTGAGTTTGTAAGAAGAAAATTAGATAATCTATAACTTCTGTGAGTACTCTTTCACAATGGTAAAAGACAATAACGCATTTCTGCAATCTACATAATACCAAGCTAATAATGAATGCACTGCTCTGCATTTTGAAAATTATTTGAATAGCAGTTGCATCAATACCTAAATCCTAAACTCTCGAATTTCTTTTCTAAATTTCTCAACCCTTCTTACTGCTTAAGATTTTCCTTAGAATCAACCTTTTGATCAGGCTTCATGTCATCTATCCTAAAATCTCTTCACTTGGTACAGTGTCAAATTTTGTTTGGTAACTCTCCTGTCAAGGACTTTGTGATATTTTGCGATATTGAAACTTTCTTATAAATGCACATTATCATACATGCTGCTGCACAAGTAGAGTTTCTGTCTACTATTTGATAACGAATTTCACCCTTCTATACTCAGCCTACTAATTCTAGTGTGGGTTAGCATAAATTTCTAATCCTTGGCTCCTATGTACACAAGGGCTGTTGCTAAAATTTAACAAGTGAAGGCCACATTGTTTACAGAACAATGCGAGATTCTCACCTTTGTCCAACTAAATAAAACCCAAAATTTCAACAACTTGATACCAGATCCCACAAAGAGGCAAAGTAGGCCCTAATGTTGGATGCCTAAGTGCTCAGAATCATCAAATAAATGTTTGGTATGCCTTAAAGGTTAAACTGAAATTTGGACTTGTTTGCTGCAGAATAAAAATGAGAAAAGTTAATTTTCATCCTTAATCAGTTGGCTAATGAAAACTATTTCCAAGAAACACGACATCTACCTTGATCACATTCATAGATACAAATATAAACACTCAGACAATCAAAGGCCCACAATCAACTTGTCAGAAAAAACAATGATGGGCTGAAATGGCAGCCTTGCCAGCAATATTCCTAACCCAAGGATGAATAAACTTGAACCAGCAACATAGAGCTCATCTCTAAGCCCATAATACTACATTTAGGTCTACCCACTCGCGCTGCAACTAGCTGGATAGCCAACTGATCAGGTTGGTGAGTAGAATGCAATTACTTTGATGAGAGTCAATGAAGTTCAAAATGATGTTGGAAAAGTACCATGATTTTTTTTTAAAGTTTCAGCTCTCTGGGATAGAGGATTATTTCCAAATGAATTTAGTCACAGATAGTTCAATGGAAAAGACCATGAAAAAATTGTGCAAGATCTAAGAAAAATATGGCTAAACACCCTTTCACTCATTGTGGTTCTCTTTTTAGGACAGCCTGATGACACAGATAGACAGACACACAATATTTTCTTAAAAGTCAGCAATGCCTCAGCTGGTAGCTTTCTCATCTAAACCAGTAAGGTGTGGGGTCAACCCCACTCCAAGAACTTAGAGCACAAAAATTTATGAGACATTCAAGTGTAAGACTAAGTACAGCTTTGTCTGAGGTACTGCCTTTCAGTTGGAAATGGAGGTTTAAATACTGCAACTCCCTAATCAACAACATTCAGAGGGTTGCAGTAATTCAAGGTAGTGATTCGCTGCCACTCTCTGGAAGGGTTGTTAGGATTGAGAATTAAATGCTGGTCCATATCCAATAAATGAGTAAACAAAGAGAATCTGGTTGACATTGCAGGATGAGACCCTGCATCATATCACATTCTCTA
This sequence comes from Rhina ancylostomus, assembly GCA_030265395.1. NCBI lineage: Eukaryota > Metazoa > Chordata > Chondrichthyes > Rhinopristiformes > Rhinidae > Rhina > Rhina ancylostomus. The sequence goes on from JARFYF010000046.1 coordinate 29,498,060, forward strand.
TGGAAATAAGACAGTATCTTCACTAGACTGTATTTGTTATTCATATTAGTTCTTGCTTCCTGTTGTATTAATCGGTCTCCCTCTCCAATCTGATGTCATAACTCTTTAAAGTTTATTTCACTAGGCACTGGAAAGACAAAGTTAAGTAACAGCAATTAACTCATAACTCAGTTATCAGTTGTTCACACACAAAGATCAATAAATCGAGTAACATGTAGTATTAAACTAAAAGAAAGGACTTGTATAAATGCAAGGCAAGGTCAAAGCATGTATCTGGGAACACCATAAAAAGTCATACAAAGATTCAAAAAGGGAATATGAAAAAAAAGAGCCAATATAAAAATTGTTTTTACTATATTAAGGGTTGAGTGTGGTTAAAGGGAATGTAGGCTGATTAAAGATAAATGCAAGTGAGATTATATATGGACAAGGAGGAAATGGCAGGTTATTATATAACACTTTCATAATGAAGGAAGAGGGCAAACTATGAGCTGTACAAGACAATGCAAAATAACTGAGTATTAAATGAGTACTTTGCACTGATATTCAACAAGGAGAAGGACTTTGGAGGGGTATGTCAATATTCTAGTGCATTCTGATATGGAGCTAGTTGTGTTAGGTCTCTTGATGAACATTAAGATAGGTCACCAGGGCCTAATGGGATCAAACCCAGGTTACTGAAAGAGGCAAGGGAGGAGATTTATGTCCTCTTTAGCCACAGGTGAGGTCCTAGAGGACAGGAGAATAGCCCATGTTGGTACTCTTTTTAAGGACGACAATAGGGATAAATAAGAAAATTATAGGCCATAGTGCCTTACATCAGTGATAAGAAAATTAAATAAGAGAAGATTCTTAGGAATGCGATCTACTTATAGCTGGAAAAGCATACTTATTGGGGATAGTCAGCATGGTTTTGTGTGAGGGAGGTCACATTTTACAAAACCATGGTGACAAAGATGATTGATGAGGGTTGGGCAGTGGATGTTATATACAAGGTCCGTCATGGTAGGCTGATCCAGAAGATGAAGGCACATGGGATACATGGAGACTCTGTGGATTAGATTTAAAATTGACTCGACCATAGAAGACAGAGGGTAGTGATGGAGAGGTGTTATTCTGACTGGAGGTCTGTGACCAGTGCTGTTCCACAGGGATCAGGGCTGGAACCTCTTGTGATACTGATTAGCAAATTTGCAGACAATACAAAAATTCATGGGGTTATGGATAGTGAGGAAGGTTGTCAAAGGATTCAGCAGCATATAGAACCAGTTGGAAATGTAGAGAGAGAAATGGTAGATGGTTTTAACTGTACAAATGGAAGGTATTTCACTTTGGGAGGTCAAATGTAAGAGGAAAGTATACAGTAACTGGCAGACCCTTCAGAACACTATGTACAGAGGGATCTTGGGATGCATGTCCATATCTTCCCTGAAAGTAGCAACAGAAGTAGATAGGGTGGTAAAGAAGCCATACAATGTACTTGCTTTCATCAGTAGGGGTGCTGAGAAAAAAGCTGGGAAGTCGTGTTGCAGCTGTATAAAACTTTGGTTAGGTCACATTTGGAGTATTGTGTGCAGTTCTGTTGCTTCATTGCAGGAAAGATGTGGAGGCTGTGGAGAGGGTACAGAAGAGATTCACTAGGACTTTGCCTCGTTTAGAGAATATTAGCTATAAGGAAAGGTTAAACAAACTCAGATTGTTTTATGTGGAGTGTTGGAGGCTGGGGGGGGGGGGCCCATGACCTGATAGAAATATATAAAATGATGAGGAGTTACCAGCATCTAAACAGCATACGATAATGATATTAAAGGGATTTGGAGTAACCTTGTGACATGAGATGGTAATAAGTTTGAGATGATACAGTTAAAGCAATAATTCTATGTTAAAAGATGGCTTTAATCCAAGGGAGCTGTACTGAGACTCTAGGTTTATCTGAGCAATCAATAGCCTAGAAATTTATGACACAGAAGGTTATTAGACCAATCTGACCTGCGTCAGCCAAAAAAAAAGATAAGCTAATCCCACTTCCTATAGCCCTGAACATTATAGCACTTCAGATTGGACTAAGAGGGCTTTTGTCTCTATCACTCCTTCAGAACCCCAGCCACCCAAAGGATGAAAAAAAGCTCCTCAACTACCCCTCTAATACTTCCTCCAATGATTTTAAAGCTATGCCTCTTGTTATTGACTTCTCTGCTACGAGAAACAGGTTCTTCCTATTTACAGGCAATCTGCAGGTTATGACAGGATTCTGTTTGAGTCCAGACATAGGGTTTCAACCTGAAATGTTGACAATTGCTCCCCCTCCCCCAACAGATGCAGATCCACTGAGCTCCTCCAGCAGATTGCTTGTTGCTCCAGATTCCAGCCTCTGTAGTCTCGTGTCCCCATTCCTGAGAAATGTTCACAGCCCAAACTGTTTGCACATTGGGGATGAACAAAAACTATGTGGGAGAGGATCACAGAAACAGCTGATTGGAGAGCAAGCAGGTGCAGGAAGAGTGCTGGCCTCATTGAATCAGTGAGTGAGGCATGCAGAAATGATCCGTTTCCATCCCCAACCCGATCCATCCCAATGATCTCCAAAACGCTTGCCATTACTAACTTTTTCCAGCCCTGGCAACATCCTCATAAATCTCCTCTGCACACCTTCTGGCACTATTGCATCCTTACAGTAATGATCAGAACTGTAAAGTGTGTTCCAAATCTGGTCTAATTTCTGTTTTATGAAGTACCAGAAAGAACTCCCTGGTCTTACATCTATGTCACAAGCAAATCCCTCGACAGCACAAATCCCTGAAGTCAACTGGATATGCATTCTAAGATTCCTCTGATCCTCTACACTTCTTACCCCACCATTTATTAGGCATTCCCTTGACTTGTTTACGCTCTCCATACGTATTGCCTCACACTTCCTTAGATTGATTTTCATTAACCACTTTTTAGCCCAGCTAATGATTCCATTAAAACTTTTCATTTACTCACTATTAATTTCCAATTTTGATATCCATTTGCAAACTTCTTAATCATTGTTATAACAATTTGTTTGAATCACTGAAATATACCACACAAATAAAACAAGGGACTCAGTGCTTAGTCACACAGAAGCCCACTCTGCAGCCTTCCAGTCACAAATTCCTGTTGATCATTAATATACAAGAGCATCTTTATTCACATTTGGGGGTTCTTAAATATTTGTTTGGATTTGCGTAAAAAGGGTACATCAATAGGAGAATGTCCACTCTTAAGCAAACAGACACTTATCTATGTTTATTTTTCAGCAGCTTTAAAGATTTTAACATCTGCTTCCAACTTCCAGATTATCATCCACCTGAAACATGATCCCCACACCAAGAGATTCACCTTTCCTTTCCAGAGGGACCATTCTTTTCTGCGACACTATTGCTTATTTTTCTATGTTGCTCAATTTCCAGCTACTAGCAGCTTCCTACACAAACGCAATTCCTCTTCACACTCACACTTTGGTTCCCAATAATATTGCAAACAAACTCAGTGCAATTTATAGAAATAGTATTTAAACTTTCTCCTGGAACTCTACACTTTTGCTCATAACATGGAGCTCAGTTACTCCACATGTTAACCACATAATCCATTATCCATTTTAAAAATAAATGGGTATGTTAGTGCCCAAGAAAAAGGGCAGTCGAGTTCACCCTTCACACTTAGCCTCTTAATCAGATTACACTGCTGGGAATTATACCTAGAATGATTGCATGGGTTTTCTTTTCAGGATTAGCATGCCTGCATTTTATCACTATTCCTTGATTTAGTTTCAGACCCACTGTCCCTTCTGGTGCTATTATCTAAAGAGACTACACATTCTTTTGTTCTTATAATATATTGTAGTTCTCTATTTGGGATGCTTTATTATATGACTAGAAGATTTTTGGCTTCCCCATCAAACAGTTTGCAATTTTCATTTCCTTGCACATTTCATATACTTGGAATATTACTGTGCATTGCATTACAAACAGACTGCTTTTATTTTTGAATTCCAGCTTTGACAGGTTCTTCCTTGTATTCCCCCCTCAACTTTACCATAAGGATTAAATTTTCTTTTTTTCACAAAAAGGGGTACATATGTATTTGCAACACTTCCATTCAAATATTTGGAAAACTCTAAAAATATCTCTTCAATTATTCAGGACCAAAACTCTACCAATACATTTTTGGATGTTTGGATTAATTCATACAGGATCAAAGCACTGTGCATGAGAGGTCCAATCAAGATATGGAAGCACAAGCATCACCATGGCAGCAGTGTGCATAGACATACCCTATCAAACTGCTATCAAATTCCACTCACATTTCAGAGGCTCCAGCGTTTTATTGGGACATGACAAGCGCTGCGAAGGTGGGTTCTGTGTTCGCTGAAGACAGGCCAACATGATGGAAGAGCTGCGTCTATTCCCACAGTCAACGCCCTCAACTATCACACTGTTAAATGGAAAAAGAAAAATAAGAACCAATTACTTTTTTTTGAAAGAAAAGGTAATACTTCAATTATGTCGTGCACAAACAAAAATTGGCACAACATTCTTTTTGAAGGCAAGGGTATGAGGACTAATTAATTATTTCTATACAATCTCAAATTCAGCAAAATCCCTATTATAGAGTGCATTTAGTTAATAGCATCATTATAGTATACTGCATTTTAATTAAGGGCATGTCTGGATTTTGACTTCAGACTCCATAAATTTACTAATTTGTCCAATCAGAAATAAATTAACCTGCAAATATTCCAAGTTTACATGTATAAAGCAGTCCAAAAGCATTCTGCATGTAAAGGCCTTTGAAGTATTTCAGGCATGATAGAAAAAGTATTCAAGTATTAACTTAATTATGATCCACTGCAGAATCTTTGAAAAGGCGGGTGGTTTCATTCATTTCATTGGCTTCACTCTGCTTAATTAATACTCAGATACAACCAACTACCCATGATATCTTGATAAATCTATCTTTCCTACAGACACCTTCTACTTAGGCAGCTCCCCAAGATCAAAGATGACTTCATTGGTTTTTCAGGATCTAAGTGGCTAATGACGCTAATGTGCTCTTCCACAGATGAGGTAGCTTGTGGTCGAATAGGTGGTATGGTGGATCATGAGATAGTCTGCTCCTTCTGCAATTTACATAGAAAATCTGTGTGGTCCTGATGCAAGGGCTCAATGCAGGGTCTCGAGGTTCTCAATACCATCCTGGCTGCTACTTTGAACTGTCATGGGCAATGATTCTCAGTAGTGAGTAGAGATGTTGCATTTCTTCAATGAGTCTTTAAGAACATCATTGAATTTCTTCTGTTTACTTGGTAATCTCTTCCCATGACAGAGGTAAGAATAGAGTGTATATTTCAGAAGTCTGGTGATGAATTTTTATCATCAACTTCCACCCTTGCTGAGAGCTGGCTCCTGAGATATGGGAAGTGGTCCATATTTAATTCTTTTTGTTAGAGGGCAATGCAGGGTACTACGGAAGGTTGGCAAAGGATGTTTGTCTTGTAAGACATTGAGTGCAAGGCCATTCTCTAATAGGCTTCAAAGAAAAGTGTTGACACTGGTTTGCAGTTCAGCCTCTGAGCAAGCACAAATGTAGCTTGATTATCGAGGTCAACCATTCATAAATGCTTGAAGATGAGAGTGGCTGACTTTCTCATTGAACAACAGGAGTAAACAAGCTTGATTCCAACCAAATTGTTGGCAATTCTGAAGGTACTGAAACAGTTAACCATAGTCTCATCAAGACACACATACACCAGACTATTTCTTTCCCTGGAAGGATTTTAATGAAACAGTTACAAGTTTATAACAATCTGATAAAAGCTACCCATAAAGATACTTGTTTATTTAATTAACTGCTCAATAAGTATTATGCTTGGATAGATCTCAAGCACTTCTACATTACATCATTTTACTGGCTCCATCCCAGCTAGAGATCCATTGCACCATGCACTTACGGACAGTTGGTTGCTACAAAAGCATTGCTTCGTTTATGTACCAGGTAAAATACATGGATTTGTTCCAATGACACAGATCATACCTTCAGCTACATACTGGTTGAAGGGCATTATAAAATAGAAACAAAGCAAAGCAA
>JARFYF010000046.1:29507617-29517735 GCA_030265395.1 Rhina ancylostomus
TCTCCTGTACCTTCAGAGCACAATCACATTTTTCTGTTATGTGGTTACTGTACATAATACTCAAGTGGTAGCCTAACTGGTTTTGTATACAATTCTAGCAACACATCCTTGGTCTTATATTTTATGCCTCAACTAGTAAACAGAAGTGTTCCTTATACTATTTTTATCAACCCATCCTACTATCTTTAAGGTCCTCATATTCTTTCACACTTATCAAGATCCACCAATTTACCACATTCCTTTGTTTTTAGCTCGTCCTCAAATATAATACCTTGTACTTCTCTGGATTAAATTCCACCTGCCACTTTTCTGCTGAACTAATCTGATCAAAAATACACTCATGAAGTTAAAAGCTCTTTTATTAAACACAACTTCATAATTTGTACCCATTTACAAATAAATGATGTACTTGTTATAAATGTAGTACTTGGGACTGTTGCATAATAGGGCACAGCTGATCGCTTCTAAGTCTGAAATGAAAGTAGACTGATCAGGGTAGAGAGGGTAGTGGAATGTGCTTTGAACCACTTAAGATCAAAAAATTGAGACAATTATACTTGTCACCGAAGTCTGAGTTTTAAAATATATAGACCAGAAAGTTGTACATTATTTAAGTCAGAAGGCAATAAGCAAAAATTAGTTTGACTTTATGAATGAAATATTGCATAAATGCACTAGATTTTTTAAAAAAGATACAATTGATTAATATACAAATAAAAAGCATAGGAATATTTAGTCTCAAAACCAAGAATGAATCTGCTGAAATTAAGTGAAAAGGGTTGCATACCAATAACGCAAAACACACCAATTTTGGAAGAACAGACTAATCAGACAAAAATTTCTAATCTAGACTCGAGGAAAAGTGTTTTTTTTCCTTTATGCCATGGAGGTCATGAAATGCAGTACAAATTGAATTGCTGGATAATACATAATTTCTTTTCTTAAATGTACAGCAAGATGAGATGCTCATGGGATCGGGACAAAAAGCAACAATTAAGTGTCAATCATTTGTATGATGACAGATATGCATGTTCTCACTTCAGAGGCTCCAGTAATTGATTGGAGTCGCTTTAAAAGCTAAGTAACCAGTTGTTCCAGATACTAATTGGGGAGGAAAATGCACTTTTACCAGCTTTCTCTAATTTTCCCAGTTGAATTATAGCCAAGATCCATTTTCTTCCCTTTCATGGAAGATAATTACATAACCATCCTCCATTTTTTGGATATTTTTCTTAGATGAAGTTTACCAGGGCTGAAATATAACTCTTATCAAATCAGTTGAACACTTAACTTAAAATTCTGCTATAACCCTTTGAGAGCTACTTTTTCCACTGTAATTAGGATCAGAACTTTGAAGGCTGTAGGAAAAAGAGCTTAAATGGGTTAACTACATTGGCTCTATACTATTTTGATTAACCAACACAAATTAACAATGCCAGGCAGTTTGATTTAGACCATTTCAAATTTAAATCAAATGAACTGTTTTGTGCATGCTTCTGTGAAAATGGAAAGAAGGTATTAAAACAGACAAAAAATGTTCATTTATTTGTACTCTTATCAATTCAGGTGCTGAACCATCTAAATTATTGGCGTACACAGTGATTTCTGAACATGGACAAAGGAAGTGAAGAAATTATTTAGTTGAAAAGCCTTCAAAATTTCTAAGTAGCCATATTTGTCAAGGTTTATTCTTTGCCTGTACCCAAGGAGAGATTTCTGTTTGTGTTGAATGAGTCCAACAGTGGAACAAATGCAATACACAGCCTCTATAACAAAAAGATTTCTTTTAAAACTGACATTATATTAGTAGTCATGCCTAGTGTAAGATAGTGGTTATTCTAAATGATGCTCCTTATTAAAGCACTTGAGAGGGGATAATGTCAAGGGAAGACATGAACCTGGGGTTTTGCCTATTTGCTGGAAAAGACTGGCAATGTTCAGTAATAATCCCTCAAAAAGAACCCCACAGAAACTGTTCATACACATACGCACGCATGCACGCGCACACACACACACAGACAGGTTGGCACATGCATTTTTAGTTCCATTTGCCTGGATCTTACCCAGGATTTGTGAACCACACCTATGCAGAGACAGAAACCAGAATCAAGCTATTTGACCAGCGTTCATTCACTCCCAATAAGCATTTTTTCCTCCAGCAGGGATTGCTGCATGTTAATCAAAAGCATAAACTATGACCCTTCTTAAATGCTATTATTATCACCCTACTTCCAGGAACTGCCCAATAAAGTTTGGAAACATTAAAGTTTGTTGCCTGGCAAACATGAGATAATTCAACAAATTTCATAAAAGATCATCAATCTAAAACATTCTTTATCCACAAATGCTTTCTGACCTACTGACAACTTCCAGCATTACCTCCTTAATTCAAAAGATTCCTTGGCTCTATCAGGCTTTTACTGTGAGAAATTGCATTTACTAATTGTGCTAAAGGTAGCTCAAGTATTCCCTCTATAACCATCTTCCTTTTACTGTCTCAACTAAGTGATACTCCCAAGTATGTGATCAGTGGCAGCAGTCTGTTGTTGGGGGTACCCTGGAATCCAATCTTGTCTTTGCAGAAGAATTCTGATGATTTTCATGGAATCATTTTCTTGAAATTCATGCCATGCCACTGACTATTAGGTTATTAATTTTCATTAACAAGGGATGAATACAACTTCAAATAAATCAGAATTCTCCACACTCAAAGATTTCTTAATTATCAACAACCATATTTGGATATTGTAGCAACTTTACTTGTTTAATCATAACTTAAAAGGAACAAGGTTAAGAAGAGAACTTCAGACTTGGCGCCAAGGAGGCACAGCTTTGAAATAAACTGGAGAATACAAAATTGGAACTTACTGCTACAGAGCTGCTTTAAACTTCTGCAGAACTGACCACTAATGGATGTAAACAACAGCTTCAGATAAAAGTAATTGTTTAGGTAATATTATATTAGAAAAATAACTCCATGGGTAGAAAATTGTGGGAAGAAATCAGCTTTCTATTATTTAATAATAGTCTGAACTTTAAAGTTGCATTGCCATTATCTTTAAGCCAGATATACACAGAAGTATCTAAATGGGTGCCATATTTTATATGATAATCGTTCTGTGTCAGCACCCTGGGTCCTATTATTACATTAAAGGCACTATATAAAAGTTGTCCTTCCTCTACGAAGGAGAATTATCTTTTTGTACCCCTCCCATTGGGCAGAAGAATTAATAGCCTGAAATCATACCACCAGGCTCAAGGACAGCTTCTATCCCGCTGTTAAAGAACAATAGAACGGTCCCCTAGTACAATGAGATAAGACTCTTGAATTCACAATCTACCTCATTATGGCCTTGCATTTATTGTCTGCCTGCACTGCACTTTCTCTGTGACTTTATTCACAGCCCTCCCAACCATGCCTCTTCTTTTCTTCCATTTCCTAGCCTCCCTCTTTTTTCTACCCCCTCCCTTTTTTTCTCTTACCTTTGACCCATCCCCCAGTGGATCTGCTTTCCCCTCCTCCCCTGCACCTGCCTATCACCGTCTCTTACCTGCACCTACCTATCATACTTCTTTTGTCTACTTATCACTGGTCTGCTTTTCCCTCCTATATACTGGGCATCCCCTTTTCCTATTTTCAGTCCTGAAGAAGGGTCCTGACCCAAAACAATGACCGCCTGCTTTTCTTCACTGATGCTGCCTGGCCTGGTGAGTTGCTCCAGCATCATTGTGCTTTTCAGCTTTATTCTGCATTCTTTTCCCTTGTATTATCTCAATGCACAGATGCAGTGAAATGATCTGTAGGATGGCATGCAAAACAAAGTTTTTCACCATACCTTGGTACATGTGACAATCATAAATCAATTTACCAATTTCAGAATATAATTGTTCATAAAATTGGTTTCCTTTATACAAGGAAATGTGAACATGAAGATTCTGAGTCTCCTTAATGCTGTTAATTCGAGTGATTTTGATTTTAAGAATGATTCCATTGCAAATAAATTGGCTCAGGAGCAACCTTTCCAGCTGCAACATTTTTTTTGGAATCAGATAGTTTCACAGCAAATTGCAACTAGAGAAGCATGTTCTGTTGGGGACAAAGAAAGAATAAAATTTGTATATATCTTGTGCTTGCCAAAGAAGTCCCAATGCTCCTTACAAATAATTGCTTTTGAGGTCAACAATTGCATGGGCAAACATGATCAATTTACTCTTTGTAGCCTTTTGCAAGCAACTAGCAAAAACCAAATAAAAATACTGCAAATGGTGGAAAACATCAAACAAAAGTAGAAAATGTTGAAAACAATTGACAGGTAGTGTCTTGTGAAGATAAACTATTTGCTGTCATATTTTGAGAGTTAATACTTTGCTCCACAGCTCTTCAATGCTATTTTAAAAAGCTCTTAAAAGATCACAAATTTCTTATGCTTAAATTCAAGTTAAATAAGTACAGTTAGGATATTTTGTGGAATACTATGCTGCTTCACAAATAGTGAGCTTAAGCAAAGAAAAACCTTATATTTGAAGTTCTCAGAGCCGCTGGAATTTAGATGCAATTTCATTAGCAAGACCTTAAAGACAATGGTGGATAACATCACCAGTACTTTAAAGCTACAAAAGTATTTCTTTCACCACGACTGTACCTGTTATTCCTCAAATTGGGAAAGCTACTCCCAATTTACTCAGTGGGACCTCAAATGGCTTGTGGATCACATCATCTATGGAGAGGAGATATTGAGAACAAGAGGGCCGTGTTGGCTTTCCAGAGCTAACTGCCATGAAGGTCTGCTAGGAACAACATTCCCTGCACTGCTGACCAGAGTTGCAAAACATATCATGACCTAAAGGTTGGTTAAGGTGAGTGCACACAACTGAAGACTCCTTCACTATAGAAATATGTACTTTGCCTTCACCTTCATTCACAGTCTGCTAACATACTTACTCTCATTTAGACACTCAAGCTGCTTCTGCATTATTTCTCCCCTCTTTACAATTCCTTTCTACTCTATTTGGATCTGTTTTCTCTTCCTCTCCCATTCTCTGATGCTTGGCAAGCTTTCCTCCTCCTGTCCCTGACTTGATCACTGATCAGTTCATCATTTATATACTGACTCAGCAGTGTAAATGGATCCTCGCCCTATTAATCCCCCCACCGCATTCTCAAATGTACTACCATGACTATTCCGTACAATCATCTAGAGTGGCCACAATTTCAAATATATTTAACCACTTCTTGCAATCATTCTTTCTGGAGCCAATAGTCATCAAGAACAATGAGCCTTGCTGTGTGAGGCAACTCCAGGTGACTGCATGAGGCCACATGAAGTTACCAAGGCTACTTTGTAGAATCTGGTCTCAGACTGCAATTAATGCTGGCAGTGGTATTGTTACACTGCCTTTATAACATTTATATTGGCAAAGTAGTGGACATGCAGTTGATTCAATTGCTTATAATGATGATGTAACTGTAGAGGCAAGGTTAGTGACACCAGGGCACAGGGGATGCACAGGCAGAGCCAATGGCTGTGAGTTGTGATGCATTTGGAAATGAGAATTATTTCCAATTATCTATTACACTGACAAGATGCCAAATGTCAGTTACTCATACCATATCTCATGCTGTTCTGTTTGAAAACCATGATGGAAAAGTTATAGTTGTTTGAGGGATAGAGATAAATATCTGTCTGTAGCATTTCTTTACATAGCCACAATTCTTATGTAGGTGTTTTGTAGGAGGACTTTGACCAGAGTATGGTTATCAAACTATTATGTTAAATCTGTAATTGAATAGATTGAGTGGTATATGGGTTGCATTCTTAGAGATTTGGCTGCAATTTCAAATAAAACCAGGAGGCTCCAGAATGTATGTCTTGATCAAGTAAAGTGATGAGCATTTGTAGTTGAAAGTAATCCAATGAATCAAAAGATTAAACAAGCTTTTGACCTCATTGAGTAGGCCTGAGACCTTTCATTGTTCTTCTTAACATCCATTGGTGTACTAGACTGCAAGTGGTCTTCAGTGGGATATTAGATAAGCACCTGCAAGGTCTATAAATAGGAAGAGATGCTTGCAATGAAGATATTCAGTCTCTGATTAATTTATGATACAACAGGTGATAGGCTTGGAAAATCAACATAGTACACACAATGAGGAGTAACATTTATATTTTTGCAAAGCTGCTGGATGGTGTCAAATGGACTTTTTTGAATAATTCTCCCCTTTCTATCAAGAATACCCCTGCTGCAACAAAGAGGCAGAACCAACACATGGAGCACTCTTTATAGCGCTGGAGGGCTGAGGGTGGCCCAGTCCACGTAGTTCAAGCAGGCCAATGGCCTGGAGCCAGGTACAAAGGTGGTTACCGAGGCCAATCATCAGGTGTGCCCAATGGGTGGGGGTGGAGCCAGGCTTTGATTGACAGCCTTGGCCCTCCACAATACAATATCTTTTCTTAAACATTGGGACCAAAACTGCATACAGTATTCCAAGTGCAGACTCACCAGTACCATGTACAAATATAACAAATATATTTTTCTATTTTTAACTCCTGAGCAACAAAGACCATATTTGCACCACCATTTGCCTTATTTGTTGTACATGCAATGTTTCATGCACAATAGTTAGATCCATCTGCAAACCACTCATTTGCAATCCCTCTACGCTTAGTTAGTAGTCTGCCTTTTGATTCCCATTGCAAAAAAATGCATGACTTCACACTTTCCTGCATTAAACTTCACCCACTCACTCAAGCTGTAAAGTCCAAATATCCTCATCACAGCATACTCTTCCTCCTATTTTTCTGTCATCAGCAATCTTGGAAACTTTACACCCTGTCCTCTCCTCCAAGTCATTAAAGTAGATTGTTAATAAGTCTTCAATTATTTACCATAAAAATTGAACTGATCCTTGGGGCATTCCACAAGTTAATCTTTCCAGTCTAAAAAGGACCCAGTCATTCATTGAGGTTGTCTTATATGTGATAACCAGTCTTCCATCCACGTTAGCACACACTTCTTCCAGTATCATGAACTCTTATTTTGTTCAGCAACCTTTCACATGGCAGCTTATCAAATGTCTTCTGGAAATGCAAATACACTATATCTACAGGTTTTCCTTACCGCTCTGCTCATTGTATCCTTGAAGAACTCTGGCAAATTTGTCAAGCATGATTTTCCTTTAATAAAACCATGTTGACTTGGTTTGATTGCCAAGTCAGAGAGATGATAAGGAGGCATAAATGCTAGTTTTAAACAGAAGGCAGGGACATTGGGCTAAAAGGCAACAGGGAATAAATAGAAACCCAAGCTTTGGTTGGACAGGTGCTTAAATATAAATTAGTAATGATAAGGATATGAATAAGGATAGATCATGACCACCATTCTTAAGGAGACATCCAAAGAAGTAAAGACAAAGGCTGATAATGATGTGCAAGACCTCGAGTAAGACCACACTTATGTGAGCATAGAGTATGCCAGCAAGAATGAACAAAATGCTAAGTATATAAACTGGGGCCTTGAACCGGTTCAATAGCATGAATCTTGGACCAACACATGGGAGAGAGGATACTGAATTTTGAACTCAGTGCAAGTTGCTAGCTCAGCCTGATTAACTAATGACAGTAATGGGAAAAAAAAGAGATAGGTTTTAAGTGATTATCTTTGAATAAATATTACAGTGTGCATCATTTCTATTTTTTGATATCTTTAGGGAGATACCAAAGTTCTAGTAACAATGGCATTAAGCACTATTTGGGATTGTTGGAGAAAAAGATATAACTGCGAAGGCTTCTGATTTACATATTCTGGCTTTTATTTCTTATAGCCAGGAGAGCAGTATTGCTTAAATGGAATGAAGTTACTCCGCCTACTCATGTTCAATAGTTACAGGATGTTATATTATACTTGAATCCAGAGAAGATTCGCTGTTCAGTTTTTGAATCTAACCTAGACTTTCAAACCCTGTGGGGACCCTTTTTGAATTATGTTCAAAATTTCTGATCTGGGGACTAAAATGCAAATATTGGCTGACACTTATGTTTCTCGAAGGTTTTTCCTGGCTGTTTCTTCTATTTAACAGCTGCGGGTTTTGGTAGTGGGAGAAGAATTTTTTTGTAATAAAAAAACTCAATTTTGTCTTCCTTTATTGACTAATTACTATATGTGATTATTGATTCAGAGTATTGTAATCCCAGGTATGATTTAACACAATGTATTCAGTAGTATTTTACTCCTTTTTGGTTGCATGTACTCTGTATTTTTTTCATGGATTTCATAAAAATAGGGCAAAGAGAATGTTTCCCATTGAGAATGCCTCAGCAACACTGGCCTCACCCTTAAATAACAAACCTGTCAGTGATCGAGATGAATGAGGGCAGGTAGAGAGAGAGAAAAATCAAACACAAAGGGATATTTTATTAACTGTGAAACACATGGTGCAGCTGTTGCTAGAACCACAGGCCTCGGCAACAGTTCTGGCCCACATTTCACAGTGTGAACATTGCCTTGTCTCCAGCTGCCTTTGTTAGTCTATTAACCAGTAAGGTCGATAAAACATAGAGAGAGGCTGGGTTTGCCTAAGTGAAGTCAGAGTGTTCGTTGTTTCCTCCCACCTCTCCCTCCCAACCACCCCATCTATCCCTTCATGTCCCACATTGATACCTCCCTCCCACTCCTCCATCTATCCCTCCCCCACCTCTTTTGCTCTCTCTCAGCTCTAACAGGAGCATCTCGGATGAAAAGTTCCCTGTTTCTCTTTCCACAGACACTGCCCTGACCTGCTGAGTGCTTTCTGCACACACTAGGTTGGGTTTGAGCAGGAAAGTGCCCGGGTCCCATGTGTGGAGCGGGAGGAGGAAGGGGAGAGAAAGGCCGGGACTGCTCAGTGTGGCCACCTGCAGTGATCCTGCAACGTGCACGGATTCTTAACCCAACCGTAGGCCGGACCCCGGCCTGGATGAAACCTGCGCTGCAGCTCTCCCCTCCTGCCTGCAGCCAGAGCTCTTTCTCAGCCACGGTGGCTATGGGGTAAATTCGGCTTCCATGCAAACCAACCTGAACAGCGCCTTTAAACAGCTTCATTCTCAACCACAAATCATTCTGCCAACAATAACTGTGTGATGAAGGAAATACTGTTGTTAGTCTGTGCATGGAAAGCTCCAGAGAGCTATCCTCTGCTTTACAAACGATGTCCCTGAGTTACCTCATCGGGAGACACAATATCAGGCAACCTGTTCAGACCAGACAAAGCAGTAAATGTCAGCGAATCAGCCAGGGGTCCTGCTCCCCTTCATCGCCCAGTGACCCCTGGGTTAGAGAGAGAGGGGGAATCCACCAGGGTTCCTGCTCCCCATCCCAGCTGTGCAGAAAACCCCACCTCCTGCTGTGCCTCAACAGAGGAACTAATTTCTGTGTTTGGGACAAAGAACCACTGTCACAATGATGTAAATACACAGCACACACACAGGTCGCATTCACACACAGAGCAGACGGCTGAAATATTCTGGGACAGCTCACCCAGTTGTTGTGCGGGAATGCATCGAAAACCTCTCTCCGACCCACGCTGAATGGACACTGTTAAGGAGCAAGAGTTCCTGCTGGTTCCCCCTCTCTCTCTGACCCCAGAGTCACTGGGCAGTGATGGGGAGCAAGAACCATGGCGACATTCAGCTACACCTCTCCAACGTCTCCAGTGTCCCAGATCTATCACAATGTTCAACTAACACCCAATGTTTAATGTGCAGAAATGTTCTGCAAGTGAACCATGTAAAGCCTGAAGCCATTGTCTTTGGTCCCTGCTACTCAGCTCACTGGGCCCATTCCCAGGTGATCATCTGGAACTGAGCCTGACCATTCACAGCTTTGATGTTGTGTCTGGCACAGACCTGAGTTTTTACCT
Source organism: Rhina ancylostomus (assembly GCA_030265395.1). NCBI lineage: Eukaryota > Metazoa > Chordata > Chondrichthyes > Rhinopristiformes > Rhinidae > Rhina > Rhina ancylostomus. The sequence goes on from JARFYF010000046.1 coordinate 29,517,513, forward strand.
ACGGCTGAATTTCACCACCATAACATCACCTGACTACCACCAGCCCAGTTTATCTGCCGCTGAAAGCATCATTTATACCCCTCGTTCATCCATTTTTGTTTAGAATATTACAGCACAGCACAGTACAGGCCCTTTGGCCCACGATGTTGTGCTGACATTTTATTCTGCTCTAAGATCCATCTGACCCTTCCCTCCCACATAGCCTTCCATTTTTCTATCACTC
>JARFYF010000046.1:29524999-29537714 GCA_030265395.1 Rhina ancylostomus
CCTTCTAAAATAGTACCAGAATAAAACTACCTCTGGTCCTGATGTAGGGTTTCAACCCAAAATATCAACATTTCCTAACCATGCCCCTCCCCCCCACCCCATAGAAATGCTGCTTGACTCGCTGAGTTTCTCCAGCAGATTGTTTGTTGCATAAAATTTTCTCTATTCTGCCCACCACAGAAAACCAGTGGAAATGTCTCTGTTTCCCACTTCATCAATAAGGTCTTCCAAGCAGGTCTGATATTAATTCTCAGAAAACTTGTGTTTATCCTAAATTCTGCTGTCTATGTGCTAACATGCACCAATCCCTTTGCCCAGCACCCTTGCTCACTGGTCTATCTCCCAGGTAAGCAATACTTTGTTTTTAAAAACACCTTTCCAAATTTCTCTGTGGTCTCACTACCCATTCCCGTTGTCTGTGTTCCTTCATTCCTGGTCCCTTGAACATGCCCATTTTAATTGCGTCAACATTCCTCCAACTGTTATGGGCCTAAGCCCCAGAGTTCTTCCCTACTGCTTTCTGACAGTTCATGTTTATGACATCCAATTAAACAAGTCTCATTTGCCCCAAATTCTCTTTACATGGTTTGCTATTACAGATTATTTGATAACGCTGCATAGTCTATCTTGGGAACAATATACTATGGTAAAGCCACTATACAGAGTCAATATCCATTTATCAATGCTTTCTAGAATGTTTTCCTAGAGTATGAATACAGACAATTCTCAGATTTCTTATCCTGAACACCAGGTGCTAAAACTAATTGTAGTCCCTCTGTAATCTAGCTTGGCTAAAGTTAGCAAACCAAAAGTTGGTTGCTGTGTTTCCTACAACAGAACCATGACTACATACCAAAAGTGTTGCTTCTGCAAACTGCCGAGGTAATAAACATCTCTTTTTTTAAATAGAGAATTTTTTCAGCAGTTCAATACAGTGATAACTCCAAGTTTAGTTATTATTGAAGAACCACAAAAACTAAAGTTGAGAAATTCTGAAGTTCAATGTACTAAAACAGCTTGTTTTCTATTACTACGGGCTGTTTTTCGAAGCGAGGTCACTCGTATTCAATTATAACCAAAATAGAATATTCACAAACATTTTATTTTCGATGGAAAAGGAAGAACAGATTAAAAAAAAAATGATCATGTTAATTATAGAGAATCACACATTTCCCCAACCATGTTTTACCTTAGAGTCAACTATACCAGACTAAATAAAGCACAGGCTAGCTTAGTTACTAAATACAGCTATATTGCATATGCCTTAGCAATTACCAAAAAGAATTCCTATTGCACAATTTTACACTTTTCTTTATCATACTTGCCATATATGTAGATGAACTGAAATTGCTGATTTTGTGTAGTTTTGTGTTACTTAATCACTTCCACTGGAAATTTATATTACAGCATGAATTCAATGATGGTAACACTTCACTCTGAAACTAAAATCAATTGAAATCTGAGTTATAAATTGAAGAAGTTGTTGTGAATAAAGTATCAGCAAAGCAAGGAGAATTACTTAAGTCTACAAAGTGATACAGCAGGTTCACCCAATACTTCCATTTTCTCCAGGTTCATAAGAATCATGAATTTCTTTTTTACAAGATATTTTCAAGCATGACAGGCGACGAGACTTTCCACTACATATTTATTAACTGCTATCCATCAGCTCAATAAAGATACAAGGAATCCGCTACTGTTTGAAAAGCTGATCAAGAAAAAATAAAAACTGGTACTATATATTAATTAAAACACCATTTAGAATCTTAGAAAGTGTACAAGTAGGTGGCCATTCACTTGATTGATTTTGTAAAGATTGATAAAGAGCTATTTAAACCAAGCTCAGCACCCTGTACTAGGTCCTTGGCTCTGGAAAACCAGAGCTGTACACATGCAAATATTTTTAAAAATGTGACGAGTGCTTCTGCACCTACCATTTTTTCAAGCAGTGTTTTCAATCTCTTCCACCCTTTGCATGAAAAGACTTTTCCTTCCTCCCCTCTAATCCTTCTAACAGATACTTAGACCTATGCTCCCTAGTTTTGACCCTGTGTTAAGGGAAGTAGGTCCTTTCTATTTTATCCTGGAACTTCTTTTCCCTTCAGTTTTTTCTGTTCTAAAGAAAGGAACCCTTAATTTATCCAAATCTTCTTCATGGCTACTATTTTCTAGTCCAGCAATATTCTCATAATTAACCACAGCACTCTCTCCAATGTTAATGTTATGCAGCATTACTGTAGTTGTGGCTGAATTAGGATTGAATACAGTTTGAACACAACCTCTACCTTCTTACATCCTATTCCTCAGTGAGTAAAGGAAGGCATGCCAAATCCCTTTTTAAGCACCTTATTGACCTGTTATACTGCCCTTAAGTGGGTAGCAGCTAGTAGAGCTGCTGCCTCACAGTTCCAGTGACCTGGGTTCAATTCTGACCTCTGGCCTGACCGATCCAATGTCCCCTTCACTGTCAGGTCAGACTATCTGAAGGTGCTGGGGATTTGGTTCAGAGGGGCTGAGGCATGTAGCAAGAATTGGCTGGAGTGGATTGGGAAGGTAAAGCAAAAATTGGGTCTGTGGAAACTGTGTTCTCTGTCAATAACTGGGAAGAACTTGGTTATCAGGTGCGATATGCTCTCAGGGCTGCTATACTTGACGTAAGCGTGGCCTGTCCTCTGCCTTGGTAATCACCCAGGATATCTTCCAGTTAATCTAGGGGTCCAAGGTAGAGTCCGACAGGTCACGATGCACAAGTCTCCAAAGAATGGGGGCAAAAGTGTACCAGATGTTGCCCTCATCCTGATGACCACCTATGTATGTGGCTGTATCAGGCAGTGTGTGGTCCCAAAGTATGTGGGCACTACGTGTCATTATGTGCTATGGTTCTACCTGTCCCCAGTGTTGTGGAAGATAGGCCTGGCCCCATTACTGTGCAACGTCCCATCACCTGCCCTTTGTGGAAGAGGAATTCCAAGTAAATGCCTTTGACCACAAGGTGCAAGCGCAGAATGACCCGCAGATACTGTGGGACATGGACACTATGGATATGATGGGTTGTTTCACTGAGCAAACTGTTCAAACCATCTGGCAGAACACCTCATTGCCAGATCTCACTAACAAGCACCAAGACCTCACTTGGCTGACAGTGAAATGGGCCTTCATAGACAGATCCTTCCTGTACAGATGATATATCATCCCCAATGCACACTGCCTTTGGAACGGCTGCAGTGGGGAAAGAGACAGTCACCCACTTCTTTGCAGACCATGGATTTGCAAAGAGGATGTGGAGATAGATGCAAGGTTCCATGTCCTAGTTCATCCCCAGCAGCTGTATAACAGGAGGACTCTCTGATCTATAGGCTGTTCCCGGGAACACACACCGAGACAGACATCAAGTGCTGCTGGAAGGTCATCAACTCGGTGAAAGATGCCCTTTGGTTTGCTCAAAACGTTGGTCTTCAAGCACAGTGAGATGTCTGTAAGGAAACGTTACAGATTGGCACAGTTCAGGCTGCAGGAGTATGTGCTGAGGGATGCACTGACACTTAGTGTAGCCAGTGCTAATTCTCCGTGGGGTAGGATCACAGTATAGGTGCCTTCTGCCAGCACACATGGAGGGGCAGAGTTGGGTGGGAAAGTCCCTCGAACAACGAAAAGGGCATATCACCCCAGGGGGCCACACGAGTGGCATGGTGCTATGTTTGTTTGTTTTTCTTTTTTAAAAAAAAATTTATAATATTGAATATAATGATCATGAATGTAAAAGTTTCTTGCACTGTTTCTTCCTTTGCATATTTTTGAAATTAGGAATAAAGTTTATTTTTGAAATAAAAGAAATTTAAGAGATAAAAAAGATGCATTCTCCCTGTGACCATGTGACCTCCAAGTGCTCTGGTTTCCTCCCACATCCCAAAATGTGCAGGTTGGTAGGCTGATTGGCTGCTGCAAATTGCTCCTTGTGTGTAGGTGAATAGCAGAATCTGAAGAGAGTTGATAGAATGTTGAGACTCACTATCCTCAGCAGGGAAGAGATGTTTTGTTTTATCTACTTTTCCATATCTGGGTTCATACCACATCCCTCATTGTTGTTAGAAACACTCAGCAGGTGCAGTAGTATCTATGGAATGAGAAACTGTTAACGTTTCATGTCCAGGATCTATCACCAGAATTGACAAAGGATGCCAGACCAGAAACGTTGACTGTTTCTCTTTCCACAGATGTTGCCTGAGTGCATTTCCAGCACTTTTTCTGTTTTGGTTTCAGATTTAGAGTATCTGCAGTTTTTGATTTTCATCCATCAATTGTTGTTGCTGCTGGGAATAAATCAGAAGTTGCTCAGGATTTATCATGTCGATATCCCAAATAGTTTCAAAAGGAAAAACCTACAAATCACCTGCTTTATTATTTAAATAAAATAACCTTTGCTACCAAGGCTTTTACATTAACTTAGTAACATGGTGACCATCACTGGCCAAAGCTTCTGAAACTGAAATCCAATTTAGGATTGACAGCGAATGTCATCATTGGTCCTTTAATTCATAACTCAACATCATAACTATAGAGAACAATAGGCACTTAGAATTAAATACAAACTCCTGCCATCTAATTGAAAGGTGAGAGATAAAAATTTGAACCCATATTACTGAAGGATAGTAATTGATCTGTATGCTAATATAAATGTAGGACTGAAGATCATCTTCAGCAGTCAAGCAAGCACTCACCACCAATCAAGTTTTTTGTGCTGTTTTAGCATGAAGATTGTTTATTATCATCAGTTACAGAAACAGGATGAGTTAGCAAATGGATAGCACACACTTGGGCAGAATTATTTTTACAGTTCTCCTCAGAGTCCTACACCCTTATGGCAACATGCTAGTACGGAACTATATAACATCAATCACTTAAAACTCATTAATCATATATTCACACTTCACTATACTGTGAAATCCAAATGTAGTTTACTAGAAAAAAAACCCTCCATCTTAAGGTCAGCCAATAAAATTCAACTTTATATTAGAGAATGCTAAATAAAAACTGCAGGTTGGCAGCATCTGTTCTGATGCAGGTTCATCAAAACATCAATTTTCTCCCTCCACAGATGCTTCCTAACCTACATCCAGATTTCTAGCACCTGTAATTTGTTGATTTTCAATAGATTTAGACTTGACTACCAGAAGGTCCACCAGAAGATGAAATGACCTACCTCACTTTAATCTACACTTACTTTTGCTGAAGAAGAGCAAGGGGAACTTGATAACATGTTTGGAAATGTACAGTGTATTTTATTTTTCAGCATTGACTTTAATAACACAAAAATTTAGTTAAAAATTAAGATCAACAGTCATGCAATTTAAGTTGCTCATTTCCTATATCCAGGTTGCGTGAATACCAAGTGCTGACTAGCAACAGAACAGCATCAAAAACTAAACTTCAAAATTTCTTCACATTTTTCGTAGAAATTGAAACCCTAAAATCTTTATGGCACTGGAAGCAGCCATCCAGCTGATTGAGTCCATGTTAGCTTCCAGTGGAAAATTCCATGCATTTGTCTGGTATTTAGAACATAACTGTAGTTCACAAGTTGCATATTTTCCTTTAACACCTGAAGATCACAAATTACACTAGTGCTGCACCATGGCTTCACTCTGAATAGCATATTAATCAATAGAGTCACAGGCAATATTACAAAATGATGTTAACATAACTGTTGAAAACAAAACATTCTTACTATATTTATTTTTCCACCTATTAGCATTATCACAAGTGTTTCAGTCTGAATTTTCTCTTCCTCTCTTTCCCTTCATAAAACAATTATCCACATTTATTTTGGATAGAGAAAATTTGTTTTTCCTCTTACCATTTTTCAAAGTAGAACTGTATGAGTAGCTGAAGGAAAATAACTTGCAGGGTTGTGTGGAAAGCAGGGCAATAGGACTGATGGGATATCTCTAACAGGAACTGACGCAGACTCTATGGCCAAGTGGCCTCCTCCTGCGCTATAATAGTCCAATGATTACCCAATGGCATTTCACAACTGGGAGAATTCACCATATTAGTTAAGCGCAATGTGAACCAAGTGTTAAAAAGGAACAAACAGCCATTTAAATTTCCTGGAGAAAATGTAGGAGGAAGTAAGATTATGATAAAAGCATGCAATTTTAATCGTTGGACATGCCAAATTCTCATTCCCTATAATGTTAGGATAAAAGCAGTAAACTAGGTCATCTTCCCCCCTTACCAGAAACTTCTGTATGAACAGCACAGCAAACGAACTTGCAAAACAATTATTAAAAAGTAGCTTACAATATTCTATCACATTGTATGAACTTAAATGGGGAGTCTTTGAAACTAGAATAACTTGAGGGAAACTTCAATCACAATCCACAGAACCTTGGACTACGAAAAGATTCAGCGTACTCCAAACTGGGTGTTCAAGCGCTTTAAAACTACTGAAGCCAAAAGCATAGTTTGTCTTTGGAAATGATGGTAAATTAAATCAAGATTCACAAATATAGTTTCACCATCTTAAATTCTGTTTTATTCTTCACCAGTCCATTATCCTACTTGTTTTTACGATTGCTTTTTCACTCACTTTTCTCCCCAAACTTTTGAATAATAAGTGTTATTAAATGGTTCTACTGATGCAACTTGCAATTAAAATTAAGTGAAAGCATTTATGGTGTTATGGGGATGTGGTTTGAAAGAAGCAGAGTTTATAATCACCATCTTCATTGCAAAATTGTGCCAAGTGATAACTAAATATTTATTACATTTTCAATTATTGCAGTATTTCAGATATTCGCATCAATAACAATCTAAATTACTTCAGGCCAAATCTCTACTACATCAGCTCAGCAAGATCCAATCTAACTTTTCACCTTCCAAAAGGGCAAACTACATGTTACCTATCTGGTCAAGACTGATACATAAAGTGAACACCTTTATTTCACTCAATTGGAATATATCAAATATCAAACATGCACAATCAAAAGGAAAGACCTGCTTTGTTCTAAATGTTTCAATCAATTAATTATTTGGATGTCAGATTGATAAAATTAATTAAAGTTGAAACATGGCCACTTTTAAATGACATACAGTTCCCTTGGAGATTTTGTATATAATGTATTTATGACAGGTTCCAAAAGGCAACACAAATAAAGCCTGCCAACACAACAAGTTAATGGGACAGATTTCCTGGATCCATGAAAAATCTTTAAATAAGACTTAAAATACTTTAAAATATTTAAAAGACTTTAAATAAGAATTAAACATTCCAAAGATGTACGGGTAGGTTAAATTGGGGTTTAAAATGGGCAGCATGGACTCATTGGGCCGGAAGGGCCTGTTACCACGCTGTAAAATAAAATTTAAAAAATTTTTAAAAATCTTTAGCTTGAAGTTTTACACCCTAGTTCTGGACTCCCTCATTTAGGAAAACTCTGTCACACTCTCACAGAATTATATGGTTCAAGAAGATCACCTTTAATTCATTTGAATTCCAGAGGGTATAAGCCAATTCCACTAAAATCTTTCCTCAAGTCAACATTCTCTTCCAGGAATCTCACTAGTAAATAGGTAATGGACATCAGCTGATCATAAAGTACTATATGTCGAAAGCAATTTGTAACATGAGAGAAAGAAGGCAGAAATGCTCCTATTGAGAAACAATGTCAACCAATTTTGAAGAGGTTATCAGGTTGCCTTGAATTCTCTAGCACTTCCCAATGAAAGCACTCCAAAATTATGTAGCAAGAGAATGCAAATTTAGCCATCAGATTCAAAATTTAATCTGCCCTTCAGATGTTTTCCCCTATTAATCAGAAAAAATACAGAAAACATACAAGAGAAATTTTGCAGCTGTAGAAATCCGCTTGCAACAGAGTCATAGCAGTCAGAGCCTGAGATCCAACAGCAATGTGATATTAGATTACTCCTCTGAGATTTTCAATAGTAACACTAATCTTATGGGGCAATTTTATTCATGTTGGAGCCTGCCTTTGTGCCAGACACAAGGCAGTGGATCATTTACATTATTTGTAGTTGCACAAATATCCTTGGGTCCCTACAAAAGATAGTTGGAAGCTGAATTGGGAAATTCTATTGCTAATATATTTTTCCAGCTAATTCCCTTTACTTGCTGATAGAAGGAAATGCCATGGAAAATTATAACAATTTTTCCATTTCAGGTAAATACCAGAAAACCCAAAATGAAGAAAACTTGTTCTAAAAAGCCTACATTTTGATAGTTTAGCCTACTGGTCAGAGATCCAGAACACATCTTCAAAGGGTACAAAAAAGATTCAGTTTGTTGAAATGTGACATATGTTCTGCAATCAGTACATATTAGAAAACGAAGAAAACTAAGCAGCTCAAGAGGTTAATGATCTTTCCATATTTTACATCAGTTGAATTGTCATAATACTTAACTTTCACAAAATAGAAATGTCAATTTTCAAACCATCACTATTTAAGATTAAGTTGTACAGTTAAAAATTAGTTATTTTATTGCATAATCTGTTCTTGTTGACTTCTTTTTGACTTAAATATTTTGGTTCAACAATAGAATAATTAGTATTCTTAATCTTATTAGAAGAATGTACATTCAAGTCCTGTACTAGGGATTTAAATGCATCATCTAGGGTGAAATTTTAGTGTACTATTGATGGAATGCTTTGTTCAGATAGGTGAAAAGATCTGCTTTGTGGCTTAAAACATAGGTGACTCAAAAGCTGTCTTGACCCCTCCATTGTCTCAACTATCAGGTTAATTTATCCTGCCTGCATCCAGCAAGTAAAAATTTCCTCCAAATATTGGGAAGGCTGAAGCCAGTACTGTGGCTAGAGAATGGAGTACTTTGACAGGAACCATCAACTCTATTCCCCTTAGAACTGCCTGAAAAGAACTTGATTGACTGCAACCTTTGTGGCATATATGGCCCAATGAAGTTTGGAATTATTTCCAAATCATTGCTAAAACCACCTATTTATACTCCCTTAACACAGTCTAACACAGGCCTCACTTTGGATCATCTGCTTCTGAAACATGTCACCATACATCTGTTATCTCTATGCTTCTCTATCCTGAAATCCTCCTGGCTGGCTTCCTCTGTTCTATTCTCCATAAACTTGAGGTTATCTAAATATCTTGCATTTTAAATCTGATCAAGTTCCGTTTAATCACTGTTGCTTGGTGGCCTGTAGTCATTCCTGGTTAAGCTTCGATTTTATAATTCTCTTCCTGGTTTTCAATTTTCTTCCACTACTTTTCCCCTCCCTGGCCTAGAAATTACTCCATGACATTATTCTGGCATCAAATTGGTAATGCAGGGGACCCTAATGCTGTGTGTGAAAGTCCCGTAAAAGAGGAACAACTTCAATTGGAAGGGTCATTATCTGTGTTCCTGGGTAAGGATGCACTAAAACTAACACTATCATTTCACTAGAGGCAGAGTGGACATGTTCATTCCCTACTCATGTTTTGGAAGTTCCCTTATAGCCCAGCAGGTTCAATCTCTGAAGCCAGCTCTTAATGGGACATACCATACATTAGAAACACATTTCTAGTTACAAGGGATTGTCTGTGCTGAATGAATGGTTACTGCAATGATGGGCAGATGGGAGAATGCTGCCAAGGGATCGAAGCTAGACAAATTGGTGAACAATGTCAGCAGTAGGCACGAGACCTTCTTGGAGCTTTAACTAAGTACACCTAGCAGAAAGCTGAGAGGGAGGTCTCTGAGTAAAACTGCCTGTGCTGCATGATTGTCTTAACTTAAGGAAAAAATATCATCACGACCAAAACCATTGACTATGGTTCCTATAAAACTCTTCTCAAATACATTCAGCCTGCTCCTGCGTGCTAAAGGAAAAACAAATCTTCCCTCTAAGTATGGAGTTTTGATGACTTCCCTAATGCTGCAGCAAGCAGTACACCAAGATTTGGCAGAGACAAAGAGCAACACCCTGGAATGATCTGGGGGCTCAGAAATAGAGAGTGACCCAACCCTAACCCCAAAAGGTAATGTAGTCAAGATACATACAAGATTGTAGTTGAGGTCACAGATGGTCACAAATCTCAAAGCATAAAAAATGCAGTTTATTTTGGCCTTTTAAATAGCATGGTTTCAGAGGAAATGTGATTAGTTATTTTGGTTATTTAAGAAGTAATTTCTCATTACTTCTGGTTATTTTGTGTTTATTTTGTGGTTATTTTGTAGGGATTATTATCCCTGGTTAATAAGCTGGTTATTTTGTGTTTAAGAAGTAGTTGATGTTTGTCATTTTGAATATCTCATTACAGATAAGCTTTGCATTTTGTGCTGCCGTTGGCCTCATTTGCAAGAGTTTTATTCTGGGTTTAAAGAGCTGGTGAGAATGAAAGCCCTACCAAAATATGATGAATCAAATTTCCTGATGGGCACTAACACACCCAGGAAGGTGCACCAAATTGCTCTACTCCAGGTTTAGCCAATCTTCAATATTACATCTCCACAGAATATATGAATGGCACAATGTTGACATTAGAAGTCACTATGTCACAGAATTATGAAAAGATACACCACAACAGATCATTCAGTCCATCACACCAATTAGTTATACTCCCCACTTGTTCCTCCTCACTATCCCCAACAAAAAGCCATCCTGACTGAGAGACCTGTTGGAAAGGGTAATGCTGTAGGAAAAGTCACAGTTGAGGGACAATCCTGCTACCAGAGATATCCTGCTACCAAGACTAGTATCTCACAGGGGAGGGAGAAAAAGCACATGGCAGCTGTTAATGTTGGCAGTTTGGTGGTGAGGGTGATCATGACGGAGTCTGAAACAGACTAGAGTCATAGAGAAATACAGCATAGAAATGGGCCCTTTGGTCCAACTCATCCATGTTGACCAAGATGCCCATCTAAGCTAGTCCCATTTGCTTGTTATTATGTGTTATTTGTAATATTATTTATAATATTCCTTGTATTATTTGTACATTATATTATTTGTAATATTCCTCCTTAACTCTGTGGTTGCATCACACTTTGCTTGCCTCACATCAGTGTTTCCAGCTTTGTATCATTGTCTGTAATACAGAGTTACATTGTCAACCCTTACTTTTTGGCACTGGAAACCAATTTCGGCCAAAGACCAGTTTATTTTTTTTTAAGTTTTTCCCTATCACCAAAATGGATAGTGGGATTTGATATTAGATGAGCAGAGCTTGCTTTAAAACTATAAAGGAGCTCCAATTGATTAAAGTAGAAATAAAGTAGCAAGTAAAGGCAAAAAAAATGTATGGGCTTATTAAACTTATTAAGGCAAGGAAACTACTTCTCATGTTGAAGGAGGTTTATTATAGCTGCAAGGAGGGGAAAAAAAAAGCACTTGTCTTTATAATGTGACTTTCATGACCTCAGAGTGTCTTCAACTGTCTTACAGCTAATAGAGTTCTTTTGAAATGTAGATACTATTGTAAGGCCATTATATGCAAAGCTGTCTGAAGCTAAGCATTTTAATACAACAAAAGCCATCAAGGTTTAGAGCTACTTAATGTTAATAATAGTGCAAAGTTGAGACCTCAATATGCTTAGCAGTTTTTAGATTTACTAAATATTACTGCAAAATAAAATATGGTTCAATGTCAGCAGCTCACCTTTGACAGACAATAGCACAAATGGTTGAAAAGGTGAGTTGCTGACATTCAACCACTAAAAGGATTCCACATTGTACCCATGTTGCGTCAACCAATGTCAGTGAAAGCACCAATAAGATTTTAGAAAATGCCTCTGGGACACTCAAAATCTGAATAGGGTAGGAAACAGTTCAAGGGTTTCCTGCCTCAGTTTCTATTGAGCAACCTTTCTTGAGATTTGTGTTGATGTATGCATAGACATCAGATGAGAGCTGTTCAATTCCAGTCGAAGTGCAAACATGGTCAAGCAGTTCATTAAGACTCATGGATGATTTCTGATTAGGTACTTTCAAGCAATGCATAGTGGGAGTTTATGCATGCAAAAGGTGGAAGTTGGAGAAAATATGAACACAAGGTTCACATAACTTCAATAAACAAAGAATGTACATCAGACAGTCTAATATAACTGCAGATATTACCAACAAAGTGTTAATGGCCTAGTCCTTATCTCAAAGAATTTCTGCATCAAGGTCAGTACAAGGCAATTACTCCTCACCAGATGTCAATATTCTGTCACGCTCAGGGACTTAGATAAGGAATGCTTGACAGATGGAGTAAGTTTTGGAAAAGAGAAAAGTAACTCACATGTACAATTTCTCTAGGATACAACTATTTATCATGTGACTTGTGCAGTCAATAGGTTACATCTCTGAGCTCTAATCCAACAAACATTGAAACATAAAATTTGGATTTCATTAGAAGTGAGGTAAATTATTAGCACACAATCTTATCCGAGATGCATGGCTTGAGAGAGCAATATTTAGCAAATGAAAGCACACAAAATATAATTTAATTAACAAATTTGAAATCACATATTAGACATGTGCACAAGTTGCTTATTGTAGTTAACGTAGACATTGGGCTCATTCTTTTTCCAACTTTTCCACAACAATATTCTTCCACCTCTGCAGGCATTTACTCTTACTCTCACAAAATGCTAGAGTAATTTAGAAAGTTAGGCAACATCTATCGAGGGAAATGCTCCAGATTTCCAGCATCTGCAATCTCTCTTAACTCGTACTCATGTGTTGTCCAAATATTTGTA
>JARFYF010000046.1:29603110-29615512 GCA_030265395.1 Rhina ancylostomus
TACTCAGCTATACTTTGAACATTTGAAGATGGGAGGATAATTCAGTTGCATTCTGCATTGTCAACATGGATTTGTAAAAGTTAGATCATGCTTGATCAATAGGATAACATTTTTGAGGAAATGGATATAGATAAAAACTGTAGCAGATGTCTTATAAAAACAGAAAATGCTGGAAATTCTCAGCCGGTCAGGCAGCATCTATGGAAAGATCAATGTTTCAAGTCTGAGACCCATCATCAGAGTGGAAAAACAAGTTAGTTTGCAGTAGCAGAGAAGATGGAAGAGGAATGGGTAGAACAAAGAATATTTCTAATAGGATGTGTCTAAGTGGGTTAGCAGGTGCATTTACAAGCACATTATGTTTCTTTGTCTGTGTAGTATGGTACTAATAGTGAGGCTGAGGGATATGCCCTTTTATATGAATAGAATAAGAAAAACGTAGCCAAAATGATGAGAAGCAGAAATGGCTGTTCTGATACATGCAGAAAGAAAGAGTAAGTTACCTGAAGCTGGAGAACTTGATACTGAATTCAGATACATATGTCTTTGAGGTAATTAATAAGACTCTATGTGATAGAAATTAGACAAATTAAGGCACGTGATATTAAAGATAATGCACCACATGGATAGCAAGGGGAGGGGAAGAAAACAAAAGGTAAACAGATGTTTTTTTCCAGTTGATGGAGTCTGGATCATGACCTTTATCCAGGTTTGAGGTCTTCAACCAATCATTTCCTCAGATGGTCAATGCTTTACTGACATACCGAAGGTGATGGTGAATTTCAACATTGAACTCTGCATTTGCTGAGAGGTGTATTCTAAGATGCGGGAAGTAGTCAATGGTCTAACAAGCAACAGTGAATTTCTTCCCTCCTGTTTGCTTCAAAGCCTTGGACTACTTAAATGAAACACCTCTAAGCACTGGAGAGATGTGACCAACATTATCTCTGCAAAATCTTCCAGGTCCACTGGCAGGATAAGCAAATTAGTGCCAGCATCCTCTTCCAGGCTAGCATCTGTGGTATTAAGGCTGCAATTAATTCAGTCAAGACATCATACTCCTGAAACAGGCAATCTACTCCAAAATCTTTCTCTCAGCTGGTGATTATGGGATGAACAGAGGAAGAGATTTGAAGATGTTTATGAAGCTTCCTTGAAATGTGCAACCCCTTCCACTGACTCCTTGGAATCCCTGGCCAATGACCACTCAAAGTGGAGAAGGTTCATTTGGATTTGGCATTGAGAACCATGAGCCCTTGTAAAGGAAGCACAAAATATCCCAGAGTAAATGGCAAAAGCAGTGCATCATCTTCTAAATCATCCACTTGCCAACAGTGGCTGAGTCTGTGGGTCCCACATCGGCCTCATCAGCCACTTCCAGAATTCACAGAACTAGTGTAGAAAAAAGTCAACCTTGATGCCAAGGGACTACCTAAGAATCAGGTGTGTAGCTTGTATTATCCACAAGACCTTTACTGGACTCTCTTTCTTTTCCCCATCTATCAATGACTGTGATTCTATTGGGCTATTAGGGAAATGGGACTAGCTCAGGTAAGCACCTTAGATGGCCTGGATGAGTTGGTCCAAAGGGCTTGTTTCCACGCTGTATGACTCTATATCTCGGATCCCCTTTATGGTTAAAGTTCCTGCTGACACTCAAAGATTGAGTAAGAAGATGAGATACTCAAGAAATGTCAGAATGTATTATGAAAAATTTAATGGAAAGGTGTAGTATGCATGATAATTTTCTAGAATACACTGTAGGAAAAGGCAGTCATCCTGGTTGTTAGCTTCAAATTAAAATGCACATTATTTGTCACATTGGATTTCTGTATGACTCTAAAGATTGTGAGTCTGACCTTATGGGGGAGCATGAAGTTGAGCAAAGAATTGACATTGAAATTTTGAACTTCGTATTTTCATTATTGGCAGCAAAATGTGAAGGATATAATCACAATGCAATTAAGGATTCACATAATTAAATATGCTAATATAGCACAAGTCAATTGATGCAATTAGAAATTAAATGAACTTTTCTTGGTGATTCACAAACTATAAAACCTAAATGCATTTCATTGTTACCCTTCCAGAGATAATCCATTAATGAACAAACCTAATTAGATCCAATTCGCATCTGCGAATTAGTAGCCATAAAAATGGACTATACAGTTTAACTTTCTACATCTCAATAACTCTTACTGATTTTCTACTACTTTAAGTGGGATGGATGATTATCTATCAATTCCTAAGAATGTATCTTACATAGTTGGTCAACAAGTGAACACCTGATAAATTCACTAACCATGAAACTGGGATAAATGTTAAATATTTTTTAAAGTTTAAAAGATCAGTTAAATCTGTGTTGTGATGTATTTATTTACATGTGGTCTGAATTTGCTGGGAAAATGGCATGTGAATGATACTCATTATTGTTGATGTGCAATTGAACCAGCAACTCCTGGCATGAAAGAGATGCTCTCTGCCATCTCCTTTGGACATGCTCACCCTTAACCTCTGAAGACATTCATGAAAAAGCTGCATTAGCACATAATTACCCATTGATCAAGCAATTAATAATCTTTAACAGTGTCATAAAAGTTTACTTATTTATTCATTTTTCAGAATCTGGGCTTTACTGGCAAGACCAATGTTTATTGCACATCTCTAGTTACTCCTGAGAGGATGGTGGTGAGCCAGCGACTATAGTCCTCTGGTGAAGGATCTGTGGGGGAAGAAATTTAGACCCAGTGACATTTTGGAGTTAGTATATTTCTAAGTCAGGATGACATATAATCTGAAGGGGAACCTGCAAGTGGTGGTGTTTCCATACCCCTGCTGCATTTGTCCCTTTTGGTAGGAGAGGCTGTAGGTTTGGAAGATAGTATTGGAATAGCCTAGGTGAGTAATTTTGTAGATGGTGCACACTGCAGCCACACTGCCCCTCTGGTGAAGAGAATGAATATTTAGGGTGGTGTATGGAATTTCAATCAAACAGGCTAATCTGTTCTGAATGGTGTCAAACTTCTTGAGAGTTGTTAGAACTATACTTGTCTAGGCAAGTGGAGCATACTCCATCACACACCTGAGTTGTTCCTTACAGATGATGGAAATACTTCAAAATGAGTCACTCACCACAGGATACCCAGTGTCTGTCCTGCTGACATGGCCACAGTATTTATACCTGATCCAGTAGAGTTCCATGTGAATGGTGACCCTAAAAATGTTGGTTCTAGGGAACTAAATGATGGTAATGCTATTAACTCTTAACAGTAGGTGGTTAGGTTACTTTTCTTGTTGTAGTGGTCATTTCCTGGCACTTTTGTGGTCTGAATCTTACTTGCCGCATCAGTCCACACATTAAGGTTCTTACTGCATACAGGTATAGACTGAATCATTTGTTGAGGAGTTGTGAAAGGAATTGAACAAAGCACAGTCATCAGCAAACATTCACTCTTCTGACCTTATAATCGAAGGAACCTGAATGACTGGCAATCAAATTTTATAGCCTGTGAAGGGAACACTTAAGAGTTGCGTGTCAATATTTCAGAAGTGTTGCTGGAGATTTTAAAAGTGTCAGGTTTTAAACTTTTAAATTTCTTCTTACATTTCCTTTCTCTCACTCCTTTGCTTTCTCAATACAATTATTCTTTCCCCTTCTAGTTATGAGAAGTTATGATAGGTATCGAAGCTGACAAGGTATCCCTCCACCTCAGTCCTTCCAGTATTAATTTCTTGATCTTTAACTTTCACTGGAGTTACATTGTTTGTTTCATTGTTCACCAAGGTCCTGCTTGATCCATCCTCAGTGTTATCATCAGTTAACATTTCTGGAAATTTATAGTATATGCCAAAAAATTTTTGAGCTGAAGAGAGCAATCTAACACACTGCTCCAGCAAATACTTTTCCAGTATCATCACAGTGTCAAATTGACTCAAGCCAACATCAAAAACTGTAGCTTAAAGATTTATTCCAGGCACTTTGGAGAGTCATCTTCTTAATACTGCATTCTTAGTCATCACATCCAGTCATTAATCCAAGACCTGACTGCCTATTCCATTGTTTCAGGTGGATGTTAAAAGTCACTATTCAAAGTGTTCTCCCATTGTTAAACAATCCT
Source organism: Rhina ancylostomus (assembly GCA_030265395.1). NCBI lineage: Eukaryota > Metazoa > Chordata > Chondrichthyes > Rhinopristiformes > Rhinidae > Rhina > Rhina ancylostomus. Next base: position 29,607,229 of record JARFYF010000046.1, read on the forward strand.
TCTTCAATTGGCAGTATGAAAACAATTAGAGTTTGTCCAATGTAAAATTGCAAAAGCACAGGCAACTGAATGAGTTTTCACAATATTTCACGGAGCATGATTTATTTTAATGCCTTACCCAAAATGAGATTCTTTCAGACTTTATTATTAATATTAGTTTGGTATGATGTTTTTTAAATTATCCCAATTTTCCATATCGTGTCCTAAAGATTATATTAAGCAGTTATCAAAATAGTTATCTGCTTCAATTTGAACAAAATAATCATGTATATCAGTGTAAGGATTCATCTACCAGGCAATATTGTTTCATGTAGCATGATTCAATTTGAACAATGATGCTTTTGGGTCAAGTACCAAATATGCATGGACCCCTATTTGAGATTCCAAACTGTATGAGTAAGAATTCATACAAGTTAAAAGTTTTTCATTTGGCTGTATCACTTACATAAACCCACATAACCCATCAATGGGTCAAGAGCTGGGGTTTCCCAAATAGACTGGAGCTTAACTAGCTAAAATCATATTGCTTATCACAGCTTTGTTCCTCTGCCTGTTCACCTGCGATATCTTTACCCATTGGATATTGGTTTTGATCCTTGATATCTCATTAATGAGTTAAACTGACTGGTAGATCTTCAAGTATGTCTTGGAATACAATAAACCCATCTAGTTCAGGTATTGTATTACAATGCTCAAATCCAAAAGAAGGACAAGGCTTGTTCCACACTGTTGTGAAGCCAATGATCCTCCATAAATTGTTCCTATTCTATCAACCCCATCCCACATTCACAATTTATTAATTACAGATAAATTTATCATGGATTGCAAATTTGGTTATTCACTGGGTAGAAGAGAGGCATCTGGAAAATAAGCTCAGTGGTGTGGTGGTTGCACAAGTCACCAGAAAATGTGTGAGAATTGATAGCATTCCCCTGACACAGATATACCTGACCAAATGATTGAATTATGATTTGAGTTTATAGACTTGAGTAGTAACTAATTTGATTTTCCAATTCAAAATAATCATTTATATCAATGTATGTATTCATCTACCAGGCAATATTGTTTCATGTTACATGCATGAATTCTTAAGCAAAGTCAAAACCATCTGCACCAAGGACCCACTCTGATGAGAAGCAAGAATGGAGTGCGGCTAACCAAAGAAAGAAGCGGTCAGTTTCCCTACAATGAGCACGTCAAAGATCTCCTTGAATGAGACTCTGTCCTTGACATAGCTGCCACAAGCCGGTTGCTACCTCAACCTGCCATGAGGTTGAATACCAAGGCCTCAAATTAACAAGGCCTCAGGAGCAGGCAAAATCCCTGCCAAGTGCAGTGGAAATATATTCCTGATATAAATTCATGACACAATCTGATAAGAGGAGGAGGGCATGCCACAGGATCTCAGAGAAGCTGTATTTCTAACCATCTTCAAGAAAGGTGATACCCAATTATGATAGTTGAAGAGGTGCCTCCCTATTCTGTGCAACAAGTCACCAGAAGGATCCTCTAAAGTTGCCTTCTCCCAATGGTGAAAGAGCTTCTCCCAGACTCTCAATGTGGATTCACACTTCAAGAGGTACAACAAATATAATCTTTATCACACAATGGACCCAAGAAAATTATAGAGGACAGTACCAATAGTTATTTATTTTTCAACCTTGCAAAAACATACAGCTTTGTCAACTGTGAGGAATTATAGAGAATCCTTCTCAAAGTTGGCTATCTTCATTAATTTATTACTATTTTCTGTCTGCTACATGGTAACACAGAAGTCTTGATTTTAACTAACAGCTGCATCACACACCAGTCCCAGTCCATACTAGGGTCAAGTAAGGCTTTGTCATTGCTCAGGATGAGTGAGGAAATAGTTCAATCTCTGTCATCGCTTCTCTGAAACTTCTCATTGCTTCTCAACCTCAGTCATTAAATTACAATATGGAGATGACAGTTGCATGTGAACATTTGGAGAATGCATTCCAAGATGTTGTTGTTTCCTTTACTGAAACAATACAGAGATGGATCTTACACAAAACAAACAGCGAAGATTGTCTTTCAACCTACCCCTACTGTGTAAAACAACCCCTTAACCCTGGAAAATGTGGATCACTTTCTGTATCTTAGGAACCATCTATTAGCAAAGTCAGATGTCAATAACAACCACTACTTTCCAGCGTGCCATCACAGTCTGGCTGATTGAAGACCAGTATCTCAAGTTCAAGTTACACTGAATAGCTTGGATTCCCAGCTGCCTGTATGCTTTGGAGTCCTATAACAGATACAAAATCCAGAGAATAGTGTCTCCACAAAACACCCCAAATTCACTGGCAGAATAGCAAACCATACCAACCTCCTCTCCTATTCTCATTCTCAGTCTTCAGGCTCAGATCATCCTCAACCGACTTCAGTGTAGGGGTTGGGATGGCACATCATTCACATGGCTGACATTATACTCCTGAAACAAACAGCCTCCAAATTCATGAGCTGGCAAGTGATTTCCAGTAGAACAAAAAATATATTAATAAATTCTGTCTCTGAAAAAAATGTGCCATCTCCGCCAAATTGGGAATCTCTGGCCTTTTGCTGTTCAAAATGGAGAATCAGCATCTGAGAAGGCACTCAGTACCTCGTGTCTCTACATCTGGAGCATGTAGAATCCATTTGCAAACAACGGAAGGAACACATAGCCTCCAAAATACTTGGTCCATCTGTCCCACCTGTGCAGACTCTGCAGATCTCACAAAAGACGCTTCAGCATCCCCAGAACCCAGAGAACTAGAGTGGATAGAAATTATTCTCCACTCTGAGGAACTGTGCTAGAAGATATAAGGACCAGGTAATATTAACTGAAAAATGCAAGTTCCCATGCTGGCTATTGGACAGAAAGCAGTCTTTAAGATTAGATGAAAGGACCCATCTGGCACATGTGTAATGATACACCAATGACCTTGATATTCTAGTGATTCACATCCTAAACTGCAAACCAGGTTTGCTTATCATCGGCTACTTTTCACAGTCCTTGTGAGGAGGTATTTAACAAAATATAGTGCCTGCTTGATGGCTGACAACATTTCTTTCTCTCTCTCTCTCTCCCTCTCTCTCTCTCTCTCTCGTCCCCTCTCTACCAATCTGCTCAACCAGGCTACTGTGCTCCCTCCTTCCTCCATGCATCTATTTAAATAGCGAATACTGATGACATCAGGGGAATCTGACTTGAAACAGTAATTGAACCTGACACTGCGAGAGAGCTGGATTAACATGCGTGGTTGAAATTGAAGCAGCCTGGATTAATGACTACTGATGTTATTTCAGCAGACTACACTGTTGCATTCAGCAGTAGCTCCAACAAAGCAGTTTCCCTGATAGTTCCATCACAGTTTAAATAATTGTCTTTAAATTGGTAAACAACCACAGGAATGTTGATATGAAGCTAGCAATTACAATTGGCATTACAAGCAAATTCTTTACACTTTGCAGAATGTTCTTTTATCTGATATATTAAATGTTTGGTTAATATCAGTGAGAATAGCAACTGAGAAATATCATTTGTCTATATTAGAAATGTATATATTGATATCATACCAGTAATTCTAATACAATGGATCTTTAAAATTTCTTTTAAATTGCAGCCTCAAGAGTGAGACATTTATATGATGTATGTTTGCTATCAGCCAAATATGTATGTTACTTCTATCAGCAGCATCATAATGACAAGATAGAGGAGATAAATTTCATGCCTCCAGTAATATTTAGGGCCAAGCTTTCCCAGATTCCAAAATCAACCATTGGTGCCAGAAAAAAAAGTCTGTCACCTCATTGGCTTGATGATGACTGTTCCTTCCTATTTTTGTAATCTCCTACAACCCCTGGAATTCCTACATTCTTTTGGCAGCCATGTCTACAGGTAATTAGGCCTTCTGTACATCCTGGAATCTCTCCACTCTCTCCTTAACACACTCATTAAAAATTACTTATGCTCAACCATCCTAGTGTTGCTTTGGCTGGGTGTCAGTTTATAACTGGCCATGCTCCTCCAAAGTGCAGCAGGAGTGGTGAAGAAGAAGGTGCAGGAAATTTTATTACATTTAAACATTATATGGATGCAATTTTTTATGGGTTTGAATGTCCATCTCCAGATTTAGCATGATCATATCAAATGCCATTTGGTCCTACTCTCTTCTGCCAAAATTATTCAAAGATACAGTTAGCAAATTAATAATTTTCTTCACTACCATCATCTCCTTAACACTTTCTCCACCTTCACATTCAAAGAAATGTGAGAAGCTTCCCCACTTGCTCCAAAAGAGGAGAGCAGATTATTTTCCGGATTAGAATGTTTGGATATGGTTGCTATGAGTACCTAATGCAGACCTTCATCTCTTGATTTTTCATTGTTAAAACTGAGTGTGCCTGCTGCACATAATTGGAATATACTGTAATCTTGAGGGTCCACTGAGCTAGACTTCTAACTTTCACACTTTATGAAGCAGAATATGGTTTCACTTCCTACTGTCCTGGCCAACTGCACATATCAAGATATTTTTCTCAACATTCTTTTGAAAATCTATCAATTCTTTTTTCTATTAAAATTTCCATTTAATTTCTTTCAATTCCTTGAAGTGAACTAATAACGGAGAAGACTATGCAATCTATTGTTATTAAAAATAGAATCAGGTAAAAGCACTGAGGCACAGATTCAGATCAGATTCTAGTGAAATGGGGTTAGTGGAGCCCTCTCTTAAAAAAAAATCAAAATTATTCAGCAGTGAGCATTGAGAATAGGACTAACATAGGTGGCCTTACTTGAGGTTCACCTCTGAAAATGTAACCCCAGCCTGCACTTGAAAATCAATCCCTGAGGTTCCTTGTGATACTCAGTCAAGGTACCATTGAAGGGATACTGTAGCCTGCATTTAAATAAAGATGACACACTGGCAGAGCAAAGCAATGTGTCAAGTTTCGGCCCTACCTTTCTAATTGGCTTCTTGTTTCATTGGAAAAAAGGCAGGTATGAATCTACTTTACCTGAAAATAAAACCTACACCTGATCACATGTCATAGAAACATGCCAAGTACTTCACATACCAAGAATTACTTTAGAAGTTTAATAACAATTACATAAAGACATAATTGTTAGCATGGTATCTAATCTGTACACAGAAATTAGCATGAATTTTGCCTTTCTCTTTATGGAAGGGTGTTGGTCAGGACATCAAAAGAAATCCCTGCTCTTCCCATTAGTATGGGAATAACCAAGGATTTGGAGTCGGGCAATTAATACATGTGGCACAACTCTGTGGCTTGTATATAATTATGCAACAATGTTCTAGGATCTGGCCAGATGAAAATGGCTGCTCTATCATTGGGTTTGACTGCAAGATGAATGCTTTTTGCAGTCTTCTAGGTCCAGGATCCAGAGCTGAAACCGAGTTCACATTTAAGTAGCTGTATCAAAGATTTTGCAGGCTGCATCAGGTCCAATTTTTACAGGCTGTTTCTTGGATACTACTTGCAATGGTGCTGTGAAATTGTTTCTGCCTTCATGAATTTCAGGTGGATAGGGCTTCACTTTAATGTCTTTTTTAAAGAACTTGAGTTGGATCAAAGGACTCTGAGGGGGACCTGGTAAATATACCCAAAATTATGAGGCCCATAGGTAGGATAGATAGTCTACAGGAGAGGTATCAAAACTAAAGGGTATAGGCTTAAGTAGGAGGAAGAGGTTTAGGGATGATCTGAGGAAGAACCTTTTCACTCAGAGGTTGATTAGAATCTGAAAAGCACTATCTGAGTGAGTGGCAGAGGCAGGTATTATCACAACATTTTTGAGGTATCTAGATGAGCACTTGAATCACCAAGGTACAGAAGACTATGGACCAAGTGCCAGTAAATGTGATTAGTATAAATGGGTACTTGCTGGTTGGCATGGATTCTTTGGGTCAAAGGGCCAGTGTTTGTGCTATGTGACTATGAATTTAACAAGCTTCCATTCAAGACAGAATATAATGGCAAGATTTTTGCCTCCTATTCCATTTGTCTCTCTCTATTCCCATGAAAATTATGCTCTTCTTGTGTATTATTGCTTAGAAGCTAGCCAACCACTGTCTCTATTCTAATTGACATTTTTTTACTTGAACCCAGGCAGCTAAAACATAAGCATAATTTTGCTTTCATCCACCATCCACAAATGTATACTTTCTAGAATGAGCTACTGGATAATAACAAGGAGCTGAATTGTTATTTTCTCCTCAGCCCTTCAGACCAAGGTCAATTGTAACACCAATGTCACTGATGAAAGATTAGCTGGCTTAGCAGAGGCCTCAAACTAAAGCTTGGATCTTCTTTATAAGACTGTGTGCTACACCAGGGAGTGCTTATTTGTGCTGGGCTTAAGGACCAAACTTTTGTTAAGCTTTTTTATATCTTTACCTTGGTTAGTATGCTTTTTAGCTCATTTCTTTCTAATTTACTTTGATTTGAACAGACTTAAGTAAGTGATGAAATTGTTGACCCTTAAATGACCTTAAATGTGATTTTCATTATGTTATGTATTGTCATTTTAAGAGTCATTAATACAAGCTCACAGTATGAAAGTAACTTCTCATAAAGCCAAAGGGGAAAATCACTGGCTTTAATGATATTACAAATGTAGTTATGCAGGCCAGTTTTCTCTATTGCTTTTCATGGCAACTAGACTTTTTTCAGCATATTAAATGCACCAATTGTACAAAGTGCTGGCACAACATACGCAAGGAACAGAGAAAATCAATAGCAGCATAGGCTCCAAGAAAAGAATAATATTGATTTGTATGCCATCAATATTTTGGATCATTCCATCAACCTTTATATACCTGCTGTATCTTTGGAGATTGGACATCAGAAAATAACCTGGAAAGGGTAGGGGTATGGACCACCTGGAAAATTTGGAGGGACAAAACATCTGTCCAGAACAATTTCAATAAGTCAAATAAATTTCAGAAGTAACTCAAGGTATTAGATTGTGTAACAATCTTAAAAGATATTGTTTTTAGGAACATTTCCAAAACGAGTAACTATTTCCCACACCAGCTATTCTTCAGTTTTAGTTGGTCCAATGAGAGGCAAACTGTGACTTTCTGCCTACCTCCATGTGGGAAGCTGGCTTGAAACTTTCCAGAGTCCATAACCACAAACAAGGAAGGAAGTCTGGATCTGAGAGCTAATTGTACGGATTTTAATAAAGGGTGGAAAAATTCCACTTGCCAGCTTCCAGCAAAGTTCATTTGAACTGGAAAAACACAGCTATTCTCTAACTTGAAAGTAGTACCAAATTTTTCTCAAGCATTCTAATAGTCCAAAGTTTCAGCATGAAGAAAATGTTAGAATTGAGAGTTATGATTAAAACATGTGAGAAAGGTTGTAAACTCATTTAAACACAGAGATGTGTGATATACATTAAAATGAGTGTCACTGTTGACCATAAAGATTTGCAACCCTTTTTCATTTTCTATTTCTCAACTCTGCTTGGCACATTTTAACTTATTGGTGCTTCTCCTTAACCCCTGTCCAGTACCTTGCCTATTTCAAAGAAGAATTTTTCCCCTATAGGAATATTTTCTTCTCAAGTATGCATTCACCTTGATGATGTAGCAACAATTTAAAATAAAATGCTGACTTGTTTTTTATATTGTCCCATTATTTCACAATTCTGCTTTATCCTTCTCCAGTAATAGATCTTTATATGATTGTTACTTCTTTCACAGTGGATTGAAATAATTACAGTAGATTTTTCATATCAGTACAACAAAATCTTTCTTATTATTACCATTTGTAAGCAGTATCAGAAAAGCAGTAATTTATAAAGACCAACCTTTGTGGCATGTCCTTATGTCTTCTACTGCTATGTGGTAGAGCACCTTTGGCATAAGGATTGTACTCTATCTTCATCATCTTCATCTATGGGATAAGATGAAGACTGCATGCAGTTAAAATCTTTTCCTTTGCAGTTTGAACCCGTACAAAACACGATTCTCAATAATTCTGTAGGGTAAATGTCAAGAAGCAGCCACTCCTCCCTCCATTACTGATTTGAAGAGACGGGGAGAGATTCTGTGATTTAAATATCACCAGGTATCCCACGTTGAGAAGTTTGATCATTATTTTTATTGATGTGAATGAATTAGGGAATAGGTTAGTCATGTGTTGTGTTTTGAAATGATGAAATTGCAAAAAAAAATTCATAGAGCATACGTTAAATTTAGAAGGCTAGTTGTGGAGTGCTGTTTCTCACAATCTATTTCAAACT
>JARFYF010000046.1:29680885-29692751 GCA_030265395.1 Rhina ancylostomus
GCTCTTCCCACAAAGAGCTAAAATGAAGTCTTGTTTTTTTTCAAATTAATTGTATCCTCTCAAAATTAACCCCAGAAACACAATTCACACTCACAAAAAAAACAATTCAGAATGTAGCTTTTAATGACTAAGAACCTAGCAATAGGAAATACAGCAATTTAACAGGGCAAGATAAATGACTTTGTTTACAGAGTTTCCAGCCTCTGTTCATTGATGAACACAACTGCTATTGGAACTGCTGCTCAGGCTATTGCCACTACCCACCCCCCCCCCCATCTCCCAAACCTCTCCTCACTGGTGCCTTTAGCTCCACTTTACACAGGCACAAACTTATTAGACTGAATATTACTGGCTTACGCCAGCAGTTCTGTACAGAAAAATAGGCACTTAGCTGTTTAAACAGCGATAAGCCTGGGACTTCCGTGCATGTGTTGTCAAATGCAGATGTACTAAGCTTATAAATTCAGAAAGCCAAGTCGGTCAGTTTTCTAAACCTAGAGGTTCACTTCTCAGACCCTGCATGAGGTTAGATCTGGTGCAGGATTTAAAAGCCCACTAATTTCATTAGGGATTACAGGGCTCTGGATTAGGATGCACTTTAATTTTTACTTATTTTGCTTTGATTCAGATTCGTAATTGTTCCTAAGTGTTTGAAGACTAACTTTTCAAACTTGGTACCAAGCTCATCGTCTAATGGGCAGCAGTGACCTCCACTATCCTGTATACATCAGAGACATGGAGAACCTTCAGTAAGTGCCTCAAAGCACTGGAGAAGTGCCACTAATGCTACCTCTGCTAAATCCTCTGAATCCATTAGCAGAATTGGCAAACTGATATTGGTGTGCTCTCCTAGCCCAATATTTCTGGCATCTAGACTCTGATAGCCCTCAACCTGTTCTGGGGGTTGGGGCACATTATCCACATGCCTGAGGCCAGACTTCTGAAGCAAGCACTCTGCTCTGAGCCCACTAATGGAAGGTGGTTTCTGGGAATTCAAGGAGATTCCAGCTTCAAGGAGATTCTCAAAACCTTGAAGAAATGTAACAACTTCATTGGTTCACGGGGAATCCCTGGCTCATGACCATTGATGCTGGTGAAGAAGCATTCAGGAAGATACTGAACACTTCAAATCTCTCCAACAAAGGCACATGGAGGCCAAGTGCAAATTGCATCGGGAGTGTGTAATAATCCAATCAACCTATTTATCTGACCCATCAAGCTCCTCATGTTGCATTTTTGACAGAGTTTGCAGACTCATTTGTTTCCTCCAAACCTATAGTGTAAGTAAATCATTCACAGCCCTGAAGGAATGTCAAAGATTATCTCCAATTTTGGTCATTGAACTTTAGAAAGGATGTAAAAGTCCTAGAACTAGTATAGAAAATATGTGCTTAGAACAGTTCCAGGGAAAGGGGATGACAAGGTAAGTCCGGAGATGCTGAGCTTGTCCTCCTCAGAACGTCGAAAGAGACTTGTTTGAGGTGGAGAAGATCATGGTGTTTAGTTAAGCTAATTATGAGATGGCTCAAGACTGGGAGGCACACATTTTGGACAAAAGGAAAAAGGATTTTCTGCAGAGGATGCTTGTGATCAGGAACTTTATACCTGCTATGGTGGTGAAAGCAGAATCAATCAGGGCTATCGGAAATGAACTGGGATGGGCACTTGACAGAGAATACTTTGAAGGGCTCAGGAAAGACTGAGTATGAGACTGATGGGATTACTTTTACAGAGTTCATAGCTGAATGGCCTCTTGCATACCACAACAGTTTGGTCATTTTCATAAATTTTTGCTGGTGGCTGGACATTTCCTCCCTTTTGTGTTGTTCTAGTAGAATTGTTGAACAAAAGGATGTTGTTTGGAGACACAATAGACTGCAGATGGTGGAAGCTGGAACAACAAACCATCTGCTGGAGGTACTCAGCGGGTCGAGCAGCATCTGTGGGTAGAAAGGAATTATCGATGTTTTGGGTTGAACCCCTGCATCAGCATTTGCTTGGTTTGAAGAACCCAAGAAAAAAGGTTGAACAACATTTCTGATTCCTAATCCAAACAAAAAAACAATCCTACAGAAATCTGTACATGTATAACCATTATAATGTGATGGTGTAGGATGTCCTGAGGCTGTGGATGATGCTATATAAATGTTACAGCTTCTGTGTTCAATCAAAATACCCGTGATGGACATGCTTTATTCAAATAAACTTGATGGAAATTAGTGAAGTGCTTTCACTCATACACTATGTTCAATTTACTCGAAATTTAATTTGCTTCTGTAAATTTAATTGAAGCTCTCTTTTCAACTTTGTGTTTCACCAGCCCAGCCATTATCTCAGCCCAAGGCTGTTCAGTACGATCTTTGTAAATGGTGGAAAGGTGCAGAGATTTGTGACCAGTGTGGTACAAAATCATAAAGTACTTAGATGTGAAAAGTTTAATTTTAAGGAGTAAAGATAATGAAACAAGCATATTTAGTTTGGCTCAATAAAAGTATAAGAAAGGCAGAAACATAACATAAGAAACAGGAACAGGAGTAGGCCATTTGGCCCATCAAACCTGTGCCACCATTCAACATACATCAAACACCTATAAAGTCTTTAAAAATCTATAAGCAAAGATTGGCATACATATGGTTATGAATTATTTTTATGGGATGTTAGCATCACTTTCTGCGACAAAAGGGACAAGCAGAGACCCTCCCCTTCTGCCCTACCCTCCCAGTAACCATCTTTTAAAAAAAGCATAACGTATAGTTATTGATGCATGTTTGCTCCTTAATATTAACATTCAAATCCCTCTCCATAAGCCTATAAACTTCTGCTTCCTAATCGAAAGCTTCAGAATTCAGACCTATAGCGAGAGCAACAAGATAAAAGATAAGGACAAGAGCTAAACTTTATCCCCGCAAAGCTTACAATTTCAATTGCATGCATCACACACGCAAACGTTCCTGTACAAGTACTAGCAAGTGATCAATATGGCTGTGGCCCTGCAGGTCTTCTGTGTGGTGACTGGCCTGCTAAACTGCGGTGCTGGTATCACAGAGGCTCGATCTTTTATACCAGCTCAGATGTAATTATCCAAAAAGTTCCTTATCTCTTGACCTGAAGCAATGGTCACTCATCCAACCAAAGTCATACCTTCTTATAAGATTGTACAGAAACCATATCCCAGATGCAATTATCAGAAAAGTTTGTATTGCTGCTGGATTGAAGTTCATATACAGGATGAGTGTGAAACTAATCAATCTTCATCATCTGCATCCTGAACCAAGATCACACCATCATTAGCCATCTAGTTACAGCACGTAAATGATGCTGGAATATGTGTGCATCTGAAGTCTCCAAACCATGATTGGTTCCTTCACTGAAGTGTAGGAGAAGTTGGAAATTACAGCAAACATCTGGAGGATGAAGTTCCTTCCCCGATCTACCCCAGCCACACAACACTATCACCCAGACAATTAAGATCCACGACAAAACCCTGCTTGATATAGGACACTCTCATTTCTTTGGATCCAACCCAGGCCAAGGGCAGACTTTTATGATGAAACATACCATTGCCTCCATTGTGCCAGCACAATCTGTATCTGTTTCCAGGAAAGAGTGTCCAAAGAAAAACAGCTAAACCCCAGCACCAAGCTCACTGCTTACTGAGCAACAGTGATCCTTGCTCTCTGTTATATATTGGAGAACAGGACAATATATAGCAGAAGCATCGAAGCACTGGAAAGGTGTTAGAGCCATAGAGTTGTACAGCACAGAAATGGGCCCTTCAGCCCATTTCTGAATGGGCTGAAGGGCCCATCATGCTTCAGCCCCTCATGCTGACTTTTTTCTGTCCATCTCCACTAATCCCATTTGTCTGTATTACGACCATATCCTTCTATGCCTTGCCCATCTAAGTGTCTGTCTAAAATGCATCTTAAACAAATCATTGTATCTGATTCCACCACCTCTGGCAACATGTTCCAGATGTCAACTACTCTCTGTGTAACATAAAAACTTACCCCTCAGATCCCCTGTAACACTCCTTCCTCTCACCTTACACCTGGGCCCTCTTGTTTAACCTGTCTGCAAAATCTTCTAGCACCTTCTGCATGTAGGCCACATTTGTAAGAAGTTTGAAGGCTTTTTTTTTGTTTGTATATTGCCCATAAGCTTAAGCAAACTAACCTCAACATGCTCTCTGTGGCCACATCCTCAGCATCAAGGCTCTGATCAACCAGTTCCAATGAGTGGGCCACATCATCTGCCTGCCTGACACCATATATCCAAAACAAACACTCAAAGCTCCATTATGCTGAATGTTTTTTAAGAAAGTTCTTTAGATTTCTTTTAAAATGTGTGATAGTCTCACTGATTCATGGGTGTCCCTGGCCCACAACTGCTCAAACTGGTGGAGAAAAGTCCAGGAATGTACCAAGCAAGTCGAGTCACTCCATCATGGACTTCAAACAGTGGAAGGAGAATACACCACCCACCTGCTCCATCATGCTCCACCCATGGCCAAGTCTGCAGATCCTGCATTGGATTTGCCAGTTACCTCAGAACCCAGAGACCCTCATCCTTGGACTTGAGGGACTGCCTAAAGGTAGGAGGCAATATGCTCCATTTCCGTTCTAATTAATCCTAATGACCCTTTTGTCATTGCTGCTTTTCTTCTATTTACTGCCTTAGACACAGCAGCTCACTGGCTGCAACATGCTCATAGAAGTCATTGTTACATAATGGGGTGGTATGATTTTGCTTCCACATTCCCCAGTCCATGAATCTCTGCCTTTTACTGTGAACAGCTGCTATAGACTGTAGTTGGCAAGGGCTATGGGTTACCATCTTTCATCTAGTCTGGAACAAGACAGGAATATAACTTGAGTTTGCTTTGCTGCTGAGAACATTTACTGGACAATAACTAATGCCTCAATATCATAAAATACAGCAGGAAAAAGGAAAATAGACATGAACTGACTGTTGATCTGCAGATTCAAACTATCCAGAATTTTTACTTAAAAACCAGAATGTCCAGACTAAAAGTGGACAATAGGCAACAGTAATTAGTACCGAGAGGACATCAATATTTTTATTAAGAAATAGATTGGGGGACAAAAGACCTAGGATGAGGGAGAGCAAAAGATAGTTAATTCTCCGTCTCTGCACTTCCATACAATCTATTCTTTGATGGCACCATTACCATATATTTCATAATTTCTCACTTTTCACTACATTCTCCCTTGCATTGTTTACAAATCACAAGTTTGCCTAAGCAATTATGCAACTATATGTACAAGTAATCGTTACCAATGGGCATTTAAAACATTTCAACATCTGTAGTCAACACTACCCATCCTACCCGTTAACCCCATCTTCAAGAAGTTATCACTGGATTATGACTATTTCTGCATATGTTGAGGCCATTAAGTGAGAAGGGAGGTGAAGGCTCTTTCCTTAGTATCAGTGCTCAACAAGGAGGCTGGAACATACTGCCTGTAATTACTACAATTGCCTGACACTCATACAAATAATCATTGGGGGTGTTTTAATTAAGTCTAGCCTCTCCTGACTTAGTACAGTTAGTACACTAGTCAATATTCCCACAAAAAAATAGATGAATAAAGCAACACAGTTATTTAAAATAAAGCTTCCTTGTCTCTGAAAGTAGCTCAGGCTCAGCTGAATGTAAAATATAAACTCAACAAAATGTCAGTGCCAGACGTTTGATAAAATACCTGAAACTTATTTCCCATAATTTCAGTATGCCTTTCCTTGTAGCCTTTTTTGTGTTTACTGTCCTTTCCTATTATGTACAATGTCTTCTTACCTAGGATGAGTATTTGATTTTATTTCTAGTCTGTTTCAGTTGCTGCTTCTGCCAATTTCTAGATATGACAGCAGGGGTGGAGATCTAATATAACAGAACTCTGCTCCATTTTGTGTTGCTCTCCAGCTGCTTCTCACCAGACAGTTGGCAGGAAATCAGTGGAAAATCCAGAGTTTTGTGTCTTTTCATCAGCTTTAATAGCTCTCTTTGATGTGGCCCTTGCAAGATATCTGATAAGCCAGCTGTCAATGCCAATTGCTGCTGAATGGTGCGTTCCTTGTTCTTTATTGTTAGTTTAGTTTTACCATTTGTCCCAACTCTCTCATGGAATCCAAAAGCAAAATACTGCAGATGCTTCAAATCTGAAATAGAAACAGAAAATCCTGGAAATACTTGGCAGGTCAGGCAGCATCAGTGGATAGAGGAATTTCAGATCCATGATCTGCTGGGTATCTCTATAATTTTCTGATTTTATCTTTCATGAAATCACATTGACACGCTTCAGTGGAAGTGTGAAACTGGCATCAAAATCTTGTGGCCCCATTTACATACGCCATGATTTTGATTTGTACCAACTTAAATCAGGAAATTAGATTCTTAGAGAGCAACTTTTAAAAAAAAGTGATGCTGGCTATGTCAAATTCAATGTATGTATTGGGTGACTTGTAGAGAAAGCTAAATCAAATTTCTTATCAAAAAAGTACAATGAACTGGATAACAAATTCGATAAAAGGCCTGAAGTCGCAGACTCCTGGACCTCGACAGCTGAATCCTAACCATTGATTATGTGTCCAATTTTCCAATAGTTCTGATGCCTCTGCTTCAATAGATTATGATGGACATGTCAAACATGGATGAAAGATGGTACAGAAAAAATAAATTTTGCTTGAGAAAGAACAGGGAAGGAAGCTCAATAATTTGAGAGCCATTGCTGCTTTCTCTAGCTGTATCCATAGATTTTGGTTCAGCTTGACTGCATTCTAAACAAATAACATTCATCTCCCAGCGATGGGTGACCTGTGCCACACTCCCTGCATGATTCACCATTTTTGGACAAACAAGAAGAATAAGTGTTATTGCAGATTATTTTTTGTAATCTCTTTGCCTGTCCTAACAAATGCTAAGTTATCTGAAACTAACATGTTGGTTAGTGGGCCTGGAATTATAACCTAAGGCACTAGAAATGGCTCAGTGTCAAAGATATATTGTAAAGTTATTTTCCCCAGTTGCTTGTGAAGGTGCTACAACTTGGCAACAACTGAGACTTCTCAATTTTGAAACAAAAGCAGGAAATTGTGCACAGATCTACCAGGTCCAAAGTGAATAAAACAAGCCACCTCATTTGGGGAAGAAAACATTACTAGAGAACAGTGTTTTGATACCTTTGTCAATTTGCTGCCCTCTTCTCAGCTATCAATGCAATAAGCCCACCTCACTATATCCCTGGTGTACGAGAGATAGCCAGGACCTGAAGTTACCAAGTTTATTGCTTAGCCCAAAGGGGTGCAGAATGGTCTGGAGAATGTTTTGCAGTTTCTGATGGACCTGGTGAAACACAACAGGAGACCAAAAACACCAAGGTAAGAATGGGATTGGCATGGAACTAAAGTGGCATGGGAATTTGAAGTGGAACACACTTGAAGTGGAACACAAGTCACAACATTGTCATGCTCTACAAATCTGTTTGATCTTTTCATTATGGAGAAGGTTGCAGCTTGTGTCATGAATACAGCGGAAAGTGCACTAACTTTGTCTTCTCACACAGAAGAAATATCTGGCTCAATGACGAGTCAGGAAGTGAGCTCCAGAGAAGGGAACTGAGGCGATGGAAGAGTGATCAAGGGTAGCTTGTATGGAACAGAGAGGAGAGTGTGGTTGTGGGTACAGTTTGTTAGAGGTGGAAACAGTGACTGATGATCTGGTGAACATGGAATATTGTGGTTCGATGGTGAGGGCAAAGAGAATCCTATGATTGTTGTAAAAAGGACTAATGGTAGGCCAGCAGCATGGGATAAGGGGCAGATGCAGTTAAGGGTCTTTCTATCAGAAGAGGACGCATACAAATCTCTGATGTGGAAAGCAGAATCCTGGGGCGTGTTTGAAGAGAGCATCCTTGTCACTTATTAAGTTGTCTATGGTGTGATTGGTTGTAGTAAAAGCAACACATAAATCTGATACAAGTTCAGTGAATCATGAATCCTTCCCGGAACCAAGGCATGTTATACTCTCATTTTCCTAATGTCTGCATGGTATGCTGCATATGGTTGGAAATAAACCCAACATTGATGGGATGTAATCTTATTCTGAGAAAGAAGCAAACCAAGGTAGGAGCAAGTCATTGTATCTGCAATCAATGGCACCTGGAATCACAGTGTGGAAAAACATTTTCTATTCAAAGCAGAGTTATGACCTGGAATTTCCTACCAATAAGAGTAGAGTCAATTGTCCATTTCAAAAGGAAGTTAGATAGAAACTTGAAGAAAAATAATTTTCAGGACCACAGGCAAAATATGTAGAATTAGATGTTCTACAGCATGGGCTCAATGGATTTCTGCTTTGTCATAATGACTATTATTCTATGATTGTGGGAACCTTGCGGAAGCCCGCATACAGTTTCATATCCTGCCTCATTATCCACTGGAAAGGTGATTGTATCTGTTTCTTCTGGGGTGAGAGCCTTGGTGATCTGTACACAGCAGTGGACATAACTGGAGATGTTGCTGACGGCTGCAGAAGTTTGGAAGGATCCTGTACATAAAAAATGATGGCCTTGATAAGTATAGCCAATGCTGCCCATACTCTCTTTTGAGACTTGAGTCCTTCTGATACTGCTGGGGGGTCCAATTTGCCAGATTTCCCTAGTTACCATTGGCTCTTACCATATGGACCAGTCTCCCATAGGGGACCCTGTCAATGACCATATCAAAATCAGCCTACTCCCGCCCACACTCCCCCAATTCAGTCCCTTAATTTACAATCCATACAATCTTAAAATTTACATAGGTGTGGCCACTTTATCCAAAACATTGTCCCACTGATAATTTCCCCATTGGTCTGGCTACATTTCCAAGGATTAGGCCCAGTGTTGCCCCTTCTCTAGGAGGATTATCTACATATGGGTTTGTATAGTAAGACTGTATAGCGAGACAGGCACCAAGGTGGACTGATTACACAAAAATGTACTTTGATGAAATTATTTATTGAGCCAAACCTCCGGTACTTTACTTTGGGTTCCACCAGAGACATCAAACTGATATGGTGGGTGTCATGCACCTTGCACAGGTTGACTGGCTGCAGGGTCCTCTTAGATGGCTGTAGTATGCCTGTACAGTGGGCACACCATGCACACTTTCTAGTCCAAGGCCTTCTGAGGAAGCTGGGAAGAAAGAATTATAATCTGGCTAGCTGTCTGAGTCAGCTTCTTTATTCTTTTCATTTTACAGCAACATTTCTGTGTCAAGAAGTCCTTTAGTTTTGAGCTGCATATTCTCAACGTCAAAAGCAGCTGACTATTCTGATCATGCATGTCAGGTAGGGTCAAGGAAAGCATTCATTGACTGACTCCACTGTCACCTGTTAGAGACAGAGCTCTGTTAAACTGAGGTGAATATGTGTCCAGAGGAGGAGGACTTTGATACAGGAAACTCTTTTGCCATATGGTTCAAACATCTGCTAAACACAGCTCATCTCCTGCCCTTAAAGTGAATTAATCATCCTTTGAAATTTGTACAATTAGGACCACAAAATAATTAATACAATCAAACTGCTTGTAATCTTTTCTCTTTTCTTATCAGACGTTTAAGAATTTACAGAGAAGAGAAGAGAAAAAGGGGTTTAGGGCGGCAGTCAGAGCTGGAGCTCTAGAAATTAAGGGGCCACGAAGGTCCTGATGTAAATTCTGATCAGACTTCTTTAACTGTTTCCGATGCAGCTGACAGCAACATTGAAGGCTGACTGGTTGGCTGCTTGGTGGGAAGGATTTTGCTGGAAGCAGTCGTCAACAATTGAGTAGTTCAGGGGTTAGTGGAGGGGACGGAGGGTTTGTACCTCACTCTGTGATGGAGAGTAGGGAGTTATCAATCATGCAGCTGGAAGGATGAGGGGACGTGGCAGTAAGATAGAGATCACCAGAGGACCAGTCATGGAGCAGGGGGGTGAGTAAAGTTGCAGGCTGGGCCTTTAGAGACTCTGGGGGCCAGGGAGGATTGGTGGAGGATTTGACATTTGATGTGGGGAAGGGAAAGGTCATTGCACCCACTAGTTACTGGAAAATCATGCATCTACTGGATTTGCCATCTCCCTCCTTTAGCTGCTAGACTCCCTGAGCCTTGAGCAAAAATTGCTGACAAAATATAAGGCATGGAATCTCAGGTAAACATGATAACTACTTACCTGCATCTTGAGGGTGTTACATGGCTGCCCTTAATACTTTGATGCACATGTATTCTATCAATGTTGGGATTAGCTTCCCCACTTTCAGCAGTTTAACACTTCCATCTGCCTATCCTGCTGCAACATGGGAGTAAAAGTAGTGACTGAGTACCTCACTGGTTAATCGACCTCTTATCATTTGTCATCAAATTCCATCCGCCCATTGGAACGTAAATCTTCCTCCTTGTTGTCAACTCTAAGGAGTCTGTCATTTTTGTACTTTATCTTTTTCAGGCTTCTTAATGTCACATGTTTGTGTTTTTCTCTCTCTCTATTTTCATTTTTCCAGTTTTTACTCTCTTGCCTCTTCTCAGATTAATATTAGTCACCTCCCACCTTGGTCTACTCCCAAGGTGTAGACCTTGAGCCATCAAGCAGTAGGTGCACACTGCAGTAAATGACTGCATGATTTGTGCAAGCAATGCAGAATATTATCAAAAGCTGAGAGCTCAGAAACAATCCAAGATGATGGAAAGAAAAATTACCTAACGCGTGGTTGGGATTGGAAATGCTTTGCCACTAGGGTGGTATAAACAAAGTCAATAGTCATAGAGTCACAGAGATATACAGCACAGAAACAGGCCCTTCAGCCCACTGCATCTATGCCTATCTATACTAATCCCACTTGCCTGCATTAATTCCATATCCCTCTGTGCCCTGCTCATTCAAGTACCTGTCCAGATGCCCTAAGTGTTACTGTTCCTACATCCATCACCTCTGGCAGCTCATTCCAGATACCAACTACACTTTGTGAGGAAAAAAATTACCCCTCAGATTCCCTTTAAACCTCCTCCCTTTCTCCTTAAACCTGTGCCCTCTAGTTTTAGATATCCCTACCTTGGGAAACAGACTCTAGTTATCTACCCTGTCTATGCCACTCATAACTTTATATACCTCTATCATGTCACTCTTCAGCCTCCTTTGCTCCAGGGAAAAAAGACCCAGCTTATCCAATCTCTCCTGATAACTCAGCCCTCCAATACAGGCAACATCTTTGTGAATCTTTTCTGCACCCTCTCTAGCTTAATCACATCCTTCCTATGGTTGGGTGGCCAAAACTGTACACAATATTCCAAGTGCAGCCTAACCAACGTTTTGTATCATGATGTCCCACCTCTTATACTCATATGCCTTCCTCACCACCCTACCAGGCTGAGTTCTAGTTTTAAAGGAACAATGTAGTTGTATCCCAAGGTCTCTCTGTTCAGTAACATTCCCCAGGGCCCTGCCATTCACTGGATATGCCTTGCCCTGGGACCTTGTCAAAGGCCTTGCTAGTGTCCATGTGGACAAGGTCTTCTGCCCTGCTCACGTTAATCCTCTTGGTCACCTCTTCAAAATAACTTTAATCATATTCATAAGACACAATTTCCCACATGTGATGCCATGCAGAATACCTCAAATCAGTCCCTGCCTTTCCAAATGTATAGAGGTTTTCAAACAGGAATTAGATAAATCGAAAAAGGGAGAAGTTTCATATGACCATAAGACATACGGGCAGAATTAGGCCATTTGGCCAATCAAGTCTGCTCCGCCATTCGATCACGGCTGATTTATTTTTCCCTTTCAACCCCATTCTCCTGCCTTCTCCCTGTAACCTGTGACACCCTGACTGAT
>JARFYF010000046.1:29832580-29852660 GCA_030265395.1 Rhina ancylostomus
ATCCATCAACAGAGAAAACAAGCAGGCTGGTGTCTCTCTCTCTCCTTCAGACTGATTCTGACCGGTTGTTCAAACGACAGCATCATGACATTCTTTATCTTTCGTTGACGTAAGGACGCCACACACACACAAGCTAAAAGGGACACTCACTAATAGTCCTAGTCCGTAACAGAAATCTATGTCTTGGCCTTGACATCTTCAAGTAACCTAGCCTGACACGTTCTGTAAGGAGGGACTTCCAGATTCCCACTGGCTTTTGGTTTCATTAAGCCCAATTAGCTTGTGACCTATCTGATAGCTGTGATCTCTCTGGCTTTTCACACGCTTCCACAAAAACAATCTCATTTGATTCAAAGTCAGGTACATCATCTGCTTTAACTGCCCTCTGTCAATTTCCTTATCTAAAACATTCCATCTTCTTGCCCATTTTATAGGCCACAGCAAAAAAGGAATGAGCTGGGAACTTGAGAGCAGTTGGAGAAACAGGCATGGATCTTTTAGCCTTGAACAGAATTATTAAATGAGTGATTAGTGCAGGCTCAAAACGCCAGAGTTAGATTACCACCTGGACTGAAGTAATATACAATCAAGGCAATGCGTAGGAGAGGGGGCCAATTAGCTAGATGTGTCAGTACTGGTCATTAAACAACCTGTGCTTCAACTTTTTGTCCTTAACCATGTAGGTTTCTTGGACTCAAGCATTAGTCCAGCTCCTTTGAAAATTATTTGAGCACAGCAAGCAAGCTCCATTAAGAGCTTGTTTCTATCAGCTCTTCCAGTGTCTAACATTCCAGAGTCCAACAAAACGATTTACCAGGAGCTGCTGAGGGGGAATTATTTTTTTTACACCCAGCATGGATGTACTGAATTTCAACAATTTATATCTTACTGCAAAAAAAACCCTAAGACTGAAGAATTCTCACCTTGGATGTACATTAATTTCTTTGAATGTTATGAAGCACATTCTTAATGACTTGCACTTACTTTCTTGGGTTTTGTAAATCATGAATTTCATTGAAATTAAAATACTCACAATATGTTGTATTCTCTATACAAAATACTGTAATGAAATCCTTCCCCATATAGGGGGCTATGTGGGAGGGAAGGGTTAGATAGATATTAGAGCAGGATAAAATGTTGGCATAACATTGTGGGCCGAAAGGTCTGTACTATTCTGTGGTGTTCTATGTACCAACCCCTGGCCAACAATGCCAAATTCAGTTGTAATTTAGGAATGTTTAGTATTTGCTTTGTAAATTCTGTAGGAAAGCCCTTAGCTCCCCCAGTGGCCACCCACACTTTTTATTTCCTCAATCAGTTTCAGTTCATATCCTTTATATTATCAGACTCTGAAAAATATTCATAAAGGAAGCCTCCACCTTCAGTTCCTGATCTGTGCCGGGTTGGATGTTATATACTTCTGCACCAATTTGATAACTGTGTCTTTCTGCACTTGGGGAGAAAAAATAATTAAGGTTTTTGTTTATCCTAATGGTTAGCACTGATGCCTCAAGTTGGAATGCTGTGGCTTTAAATTTTGTTCCAACATCATGGGAACAAAAATGTAGGCGGCTGGATGCATTCAGGATAGACGTTTTGTTATAGTTTCAGATGAAACATTAAAACAAGACTCTTTGGTTTCTCATATGGCTTCAAAATCTCTCACTGCACTATTTCAAACAGCAGGGCCAATACCATTCCACCATCAACAATTTCTGGTCATTCGCACATTGCTGTTTAATGGTGCTTGCTGTCCACAAATCTGCTGCTATGATATCTTCATGGGAATAGTGACTGCACTGACTGTAAAGTGTCTTGGAACATCCCAAAAACGATATGAAACATTTGATATAAATGCAAGTTTATGATCACTTTCCTAGGACTTGCTGCTAGCAAATGCACCCTTATGGAGATCATGAAAACAAGATCCAGACTGGTTACTGTCTTCAATAGTTATTGTGGTCAGTCTACATTCACTGTCTAGGCTCACAGGAAGAATGCCCACAGAGATTATATAGTGTTACGCAGCCTGCATTCTTGGGAATTCCACCTCAGGGAGCCTGTACTTTCAAAAGGAAGAAAACAGGTTGCAGAGAGGGAGAAAACATTGACATGCCTGAAGTCTTTTTAAAAACCTCCATAATCAAGCCAACATAATTATTAGAGATCTGGAATGCGCTGCCAAAGGAGGTGGTGGAATCAGATACAATTACTACATTTAAGAGGCATTTAGACAGACACTTAAATAGGCAAGGCATTGAAGGGGATACAGTCCTAATGTTGGCAAATGGGATTAGTGTAGATGGGCAAAAAGGTCAGCATGGAAATGACAGGACAAAGAGGCTGTTTCTGTCTGTCTGACTCTAATAACTTTACTCTATTGGGATAAATGAGGATTCTGCATTATTTAAACCTGGATGACTTTAATGTGTTGGGCAAGATCAACATGTGTATTGCAGAAACTGAAGGCTATTTTCAGACATATCAAATAAGTGTTAGTTACATGGAATCACGATCAAGTTAGATCTCTAAAATAATTCCATTCAGTATCCTGTAAAGAGCCAAACAGTGTTATCAGGGCAAGTATGGGCATTGCTAATCAAAGGGAACATGGTGGTCTCAGAGGTAGTAGAAATTCGGCAAGATCAGATCACAAGAATGGGGTTTGTCTGCAGCATCAAGCTTTGGTTGATCAACCAATGAGAAACTGGAAGGAAATCAGAGATTTTCCATGGGACATTAAATGCGTAAATAGCAATTAACTTTAAAACACTTCTTTCAAGTTGCAAGTAATTTGGAACAAATGGATCATTTGAATTAAATAGTTATGTACATTTTGTCAAATGCTCAAATGTCCCTATCGTATCTCAATACTTTTCTGGAGATGTATGCTTTCCAATTACCATGTGAAGATGACATTATTTAAAACCTGAAAGAAAATTACATTGCAGAAAAAAAACACTGCTGCTCAAACATTTGTGCTATTTACTCTAATTCCATCTTGTTAACACACAATTCTAAAATTAATTTTTAATATTTTCTTTTAAGCAGAGCACATCACAGCCTGTCCAGTTTGTAAAAATCCATCATTGCAGGATGATTTCCATTACAAGTAGGCTGCATCAATTAGCTTTGATGAACAATTTCTACATTGTACTAAAAGTAAGTTTGTTTTATAAATGTTCTCAGATCATATTTGGTATTGTTCTAGTGTAGTGCATGGTCCACTATTGTGCTGGGCAGCCACTGTAAGACCATTGCTTCAAAACTCCCCAAGAGAAATAGCTTAAACATGAAGAGCAATGAAATTGTGGTTGTCGTGAAACTGGAATTAGAGGGCGAATGTAACAGCTGCAAATTTCTGGCTCTGGGTGAAGGATCCATCAAATAATTAAATGTTATATTTTTGATTTAAGAGTGCTTTAGCATAATAAATATGTGCTAGTGGTAGTCTTTTACCAGGGAAGTTAGCACAAGCTCAAAGAAAGCTCTTCTGTCCACATAGGTGGATTCCATTTCATTTTGGAAACAGAAATCCTGAAAAAAAAAGTCCTCTTTATACACGCTTGACTGTAAAATATCTTCTAATGCTCAATGGGGCAATGTTCCCAAAGATCACAGCTGCAAATGTTTAGTCAGCCAATTACAGAATGGACTTTCTTTCACATCACTAATATCAAGGTTAAAACAAAGAGGGTGTCATTTGGTAAATACACATCCATCATGTAACTAAGCTGTTAACTTTAATTTGTGATTTGCACAGAGCTAGTCAATCTGCATTTGGACAGATGTTCTTGAAATCTCCTGTTAACACTGATACACTTTGGTCAACAGTCCTGTGGGCTACAATGCCTTAAAAGTTTGAGAAGCATATTTGCAACATGAAGGTAATCAAAAGAATTACATTTCCAATAGAATGGATCATAAATACTGTTCAGGATTTTGACTGGAAAAAAATTGTAGTGGCACAGATAGAAATCCAGATTTCAACTTCTGCAACTTAAGAAAAAGCTGAGCTCCTTTATCAACAGTGGTCCTACCAGATGTCAGCACTTACTGATTAATGTTAAGTATGAATGTAAATAGTATAACAGTATGAGGCAGCATTTCAGAAGAGGAATAAAGCTGTGTGGTGGGGGTAGAATGATTCACTGGTGATACACCACAAAATAAAGCTACAGCACTTTTCCAGATCCTTCTTCCTCAATTGATAGACAAACCAAGACCATGAACAGACAGAAATGGATTTCATCAAGTCCTTCTGCATTTTATGGATATCACCTGCTCCAACACCATAACACACTCATTGGCTTTGGGAGAAAGATTGTGACCTCTTAGGATAGGTTTCACATGACTCAGACACTGGTGCAGCACAGAAAGAGGCCCTTCAACCCAAAAAGTCCATACCAACCTTTTTTGCCCATCTAAATCCCACACTAGGTCCAAATCCTTCTCTCTTGCCTACTTAAGTGCCTGTCCAAATGTCTCTTAAATGTAGCAATTGTATCCGACTCCACCACCACTTCTGGCAGCGAGTTCTAGATATCAACCACTCACTACAAAAAAATCTCTCAAATCCCCTTTAAACCTCCTTCCTCTCACCTTAAACCTTCTTGTTTCTGATATCACTACCATGGGAAAAGATTCTGACTATTTACCTCTTAAAATTTTATATACATCCATCAGGTCACCCCTTGGCCTCCTTCACCACGGAAAACAAGTGCAGCCTGCCCAATCTCTCCCCATAATTAAAATCCTCCAATCCAGGCAACATCCTGGTGAATTTCTTCTGCATTCTTTCTAGTGCAACCAGATCTTTCCTATAGTGTGGCAACCAGAATTGCACACCATAATCTGGTAAGTGTGGTCTGACAAGTGTTTTGTAAAGTTGCAACATAACCCTCCACTTTTATATTCTATGCCCTGACCTGTGAAGGCAAGCATTCCATATGCATTCTTCACCCTATTTAACTTTGTTGCCACTTTCAGGGAACTATGGACTTGAATGCTAAGGTCCCCTGTTCATCAACATTCCCTCCTGTTCTACTATTTACTGTACATGTCCTACCTCTATATGACTTCCCAAAATGCATGACCTTGCATTTGTCAGGATTAAATTCCACCTGCCAACTCTGCCCAACTTTCCATCTGATCTCTGTCCTGCTGCAGAGTTAGACAACCCTCCTCACTATCCACACCACCATCAACTTGTGTCATCCGCAGATTTACTGATCATACCTCCTACATTCACAATCAAGTACAAACATCAATGATCCCAGCACCAATCCCTGCAATACACACGGGTCACAGACTTCCAATCAGAAAACCCTCAGAAAAGACTAGAGGTAGAGGGAGAAGGAACAGAATACAAGTAATTGATTACACTCATCTTGACACCTGAAAATGGATTGATGAATGGGTAAACAGTGCATCAAAATGCAAAACACCACATCTGATCCAGGTAAATTTAATCAGCTTTTTTCAGTAAATTCTCACTATGATCCTCCACAGTTAAACAAAGTGCATTGTTTATAACAGAAAAAATCATTCGAATTAAAAAATAGCTACTGTAAAACAACACTGGTGAACCATCCTTCTTCACTTCAGCATTTTCCAGCCAAGTTCAGTACCAAGAATAGTCTCTCCCATCTGGATTGATGAACACCTTCACTTTCCAAACATTTATTTATAGGTACTAAGCTTCAATCAGGCACCTTAACTGGAAATAAGCATCCCTTTTCAATGAAAATAATTCTGAATAATCACAATTACAGGTGCAAATGAAAAATCAAAAAATTTTGTGAGCTGAATGTTCCTTTAATGCAACTAAGCAGGAGACAAGGAGAAGGCTTATTGAAAAATGAATGGAATTTAAGTTAAAATTAAGGTGATCAAATCTAATGCACACTGAGAATCTGTGCAAGATATGTGCAAATAATCAGCATAATAACAAAATGTTTCTAAAATTCTTCATTGGCAATTTCTCACATCACATAAAAGCTGAAATATATCCTTCTGCAAGGACAATGGTGACTGCAACGACACACCAGATTCACCAATATTTGTCTCCCAGCAATCGTACCCAAAGTCTTTTAAAGCCCGTTTGGAAGCTTCTACCACAGAAGGACTCGTATCTGAAAGACAAAGTTAACTAAACATATTAGAGTAACCAAGTAGTGACACAATAGAATCCAAAGTACATTTTCTCATGTCAGAATTTTTGCAGGAAGTTTTCAGCTACATTTGTAATAATCCAAATAGCATAAGGATACACCAAGCAAATGTGCAAGTAGGAGCTAGGGTTGAGTGGGCAAACAAAGGACAAGTATTTCCATAGATGAAACAGGTGGTGAGATAATGTGGTGCTGAAAAAGCCAACTATTTGTCTGCAGGTATCAAAAGGCAACACAAAACTGAAATATTTCAGGCATGTCATAACCAGTAGAATTGGTGTTTCCACATCTTTTTGTAATAGTTTAAAACAAAATCTTGCTAAAATTGGCCATACCCACTAAACTGGCCAAGACAGCTGTTTCAATTAACTTACATACTGAATTTCTGCTTCTTATATCTATTTGTGAGTCTCTTAAAAATTGAACTGTTTTAATGTGGAATGGCACTGATGGAAACCATTTAAAAATATTCAATTTACTAAGAAAATGACCACAGAGCTCCAATGAAATGCTTCTGTATAGTCAAAAGTCAATATCAATTATTTTAGTTATTTAAAATCTGATTACCATGGTGGTGGCATTCACTAAATTCATTTCCATCTATCTTAACAAAGCTTGTCACTCATAAATTTATCAATGAATATTTTTAATGCATGACTTAAATAAATGCTTCTCAATTCCATTGGCTCGCAAGATTTTAGTTCAGGCAATATTCAAACAAGTGATTGGAAAGTTAAACTAAACTTCACTTCAGAACACTTGCCCAATTTACACACTGAATGCCAGTTACAGCCAAAGGAGAAATTATATAACCAGATGGATGTGAAAAACACAACTGCCTTGAAGTTGCATTAGCAAAAAATCTATTTGCATTTGTCTGTGTGTAAATCGAGCACAAGAAACATGTTAAGCAAATATTTTAAACTGCTTGTTTCCACTTCCAGGAGAAGCCCACCCATTAAGAATTTGAACCTAGTACTTCGTGTCACAATACAACATGGATCCTTCTTACATGCGATTCAGATTTATTCACAAAATTAGATCAAAGTATTCCAACCTATGTTTAACACTAGGCAAAAAATGGTCAAAGTGCAAACCATGCAG
The DNA here is from genome assembly GCA_030265395.1 of Rhina ancylostomus. Classification (NCBI taxonomy): domain Eukaryota; kingdom Metazoa; phylum Chordata; class Chondrichthyes; order Rhinopristiformes; family Rhinidae; genus Rhina; species Rhina ancylostomus. Next base: position 29,839,858 of record JARFYF010000046.1, read on the forward strand.
CAATTCGAGAACCATACCACAGGTTAAAAGGCTCCACTGGAATATGTTTTTTTATTTCCATTGACTCCGCTATTGGTATCCATGCATTGCCTGTTTGCAGCACTGGTAAACACTAATCTGTAGTTGCAAAGAACCTTGTGGCAAAGAACATCCAGTTATGGCACAAGGCCCACCTTTGGTATGGTGTCCCAAATGTGCTGCTCCAAAGCCCAGGGAGGGCTGAATCGCACTCCACTGCAGGGTTAACCCATTCCCACTCCCTTCTCCACCTACAATTTACCCACCACTTACTTTCTCCCAATTCCCTCTCCAGTTCCCCCAAAGAGAGGGCAGATCCAATCCAATTCTCAACCAACAGCCTCAAGCGTAGCAAGAAGGTGACAACTGGGAATGTGGACATTGGGATCTAACAACTGGAAATGGGGAGAAACCATAATAGTTACTTTTTAAAGGGAGGCTGTCCAAATTTTTTTGAGTTTCATGGTAACCACATCCCCAGCACATTTGGTGTGCCGGCAAAACTCAGCATTCATTTAGCATGACAAAAAATGATGAAATCCAATTTCTAGGATTATATTTCCAAATCATTGAAGTTAATAAGTGACCTTTTTGATAATTTATTACAAAAGTATACATGCAAAACCACGCTAAAGTGGCTTAAACTGTGATATAAATTGAGGTAGTCAATCAATGACAGTGAATCAGCGTACAGGCACAAGAACAGACATCAGCTGCAGCTCAGAAGAAGACACTGGATTCGAGTCTGTGACTCAGATTCAAAAATATCTCTGGTATTTCTCTTTCCTGTGGAAAGTTAAAACTAAAAGAACACAGGCAAGAATTACCTGCACAGGGCACCATGCATATGGTTCCATAACGAAATAAAGCCAGCTGATCATGCAGCAGTTTCACCTGACCCAAGCAGCCCAATTAATAGGTTAGGGCAGCCTTACGATTAAATGTACTACAAAAATCAGAAAATGTTAGAACCGCTCCCCTTCTCATGGCGTGTTCCCATGCAACCATGGGAGGTGCAACACTTCTCCTTTCAGCTCTTCGCCTCCCACCATCCATGGACCCAAGCAATCCTTCCACGTGAAGCAGCAATTCACTTGCACACACTGCTTCCATTTGAGAGCATTGTATTCAGAGCTCATGCTGTGATCTCTACTGGAGAAACCAAGAGCAGATTGGGTGACTGCTTTGCAAAGAATCTCCATTCTTTCACAAGGGTGGCCATGAGCTTCCGGCCAGCTGTCACTTTAAATTTCCACCCCATTCCTACTCTTATCTCTCAGTCATTGCTCTCCCTCGTTGCTCTAATGATGATGAGCTCAAACAACAGCACCCCATCTACTGCTGAGAACTAATATTGTATTTAACTATTTCAGGTTACCATTTTTTCTTCTCCAAATTTATTTTTGAATTTGTATATTTTTTCTTAGCCATCTCCAACTACCACATTTTGAAGTAATTACTACCTTGACAACTTTGGCCTGCACCCTACACATTCTCCCTGTTCTCTCCATACATAAATGTCCCTGCAACTTAACATACTTGATTTTTCAATTTTCCAGGTCCCTGACCCAAAGCGTTGATTCCATTTCTCTCTTCTCTGATGCTGCTTGACCTGCTAAGTGCTTCCAGAAATTTCTGTTTTTGTGTCAGAATTGTATCTGCAGTTCTTTGCTCCAAATAAGTGCATTACACTGACATCTGGTGGGCTAACATCAATACTGCACATAATCTTGGAGAGGAAAATTTCCTTTTTGCTCCTAGATAATACACTTAAAACAGAAATACACTTAAAATGCATCACAAAATCAACACTTTGGCCCCACCCTCTCCTCCCATGCTTGACCTAATCACCTAACTAACTACCCAAGGTACAAAACTGCAAAAGTAATTACAGCAAAGCTCCTGACAATCAGACCCCATCAGGATTCTGGTGGTGCTGGACTGGCAGTTTTTTTGGACTATTGGATATTATTCTTATTAATACACCAAACATTTGCAAAAGATTTTTATCTTAATAAGGATGTTACATAGAAATATAATATATTTTTCAGTTAACCAAGTGAGTTTAAAGCAAGTGTGGAAAATGGGGCCCTGATGATTTAAAAGGGAGCATAGAAACAACCAGATGCCAAGCCATCAGAATTTCAGAAAAATCGAATGGCAGATTATCAGAATTTTAATGCAATTACAGAAGGAACTGAGAGAAGTACAATGTTTCTGAAACTGTGGGTAAATGGCTCTCATATTTATCATCATTAAAAGTTAAACATCATGTGAAGTGGGAGTGCATGCAGAAATTTTAACACCAGACTGTTTGTTTAATCACTGCTTAGCAGTCTACATTGAGCCGGTTATATCAGATATATTATAATATTTGGTGCTAACAATCTACCAGAATATTGGACATTTCTGGTGCAAGGCCTTGCAATAATGGTGTTAATTGTGAATCAGTGGTAACTCTCTCACTTCAGATTCAGAAGATAGAGTTCACTATAAGGAGAGGGGGAACGGGACTAATGGCCTCCATGGGAGCTGCATGAACCCAATAGCCTCCTTCTGGCATTATTATAAATAATTACATACAGTTTAGAAAAGAGTAAATAAATGTTGTACTGGGTTTGGAAAATGCAGACTCACTGAAGATTACACAACAAAATAGTCACTGTACCTGGTCTAAGCAGCGTTAAGCCACATCCGCCACCTCCTGCACCAGTCAATTTGCTGTGCAGACCATATGTTGCAGTTACCTGACATAACCTGTCCAATGAGGAATGACCCACTCCAATGACATTCAGGTGATGCTGGTTAATGTCAATAAGTTCCTGAAATCATAGAGAAATCTCAATTGTAAGACAGAAAATTGGAACAGGTAAATGTTCTGCTGACCTCGTGTGCAATCTTAAATTTGTATAAGACTGCAGTCCACTAATGGCTCAAGATTGCCGAAAGTCAGTGTCAAAGGTCACGTGGAGAACAGTAAGCTGGTTCAGGTAAACAGTATCTTCAGAACTGGAAGACCAAATTATATTTTTTAAAAAGTCATTGGAAAGTAGGAGTTTATGCCTATAATCTGTCATCTGTCCCTTTCAATCTGTCATCAATTTCACCTCTCTTCTTGCACTACATTTCCTTCTGCAAATATTTGTTCCTTAAAACAAATTGAGCACTTAAATCTGTGTCTTTCAAAATGTATGACATAATCCTGTTACTTACGTTATATTAAAAAAAACTTTGCCTCATTTTGCCTCTATATTTCTTACTTTTCTTCTCACTTTAAATCAATTGCATATCTAAACCCTGTACAACAAATCAAATATTATTTATATTAATATCTTTAATATAATCCACTCCAGTAACCAGAGTTCCAAAGCACATTATTCAACAATACACTTCACATATCAACTATCTTCATTGCAGAATTATTTTCTCAAAACTCACTCTTAAAGCTCAAGTGTAGTAATTGATCTGAGATAATTAATCATCCTCAGCAGTGTACATATAGGTGCTGTTGTCAAATACATTAACAAAATCTGAGGCTACCCCAGCATGAGTTAACCATTATTTTCAGTTGAACAAATACAAGTTAACAAACACATGGAATTTGTAGTTTCTTCCTGTAAAATCTAAAAGCCATCAACTACATAACTTAAATTATAAATGTGCCCAGATATGGATTAAACTGTAATGGGAGATACATGTCAAATTTACCTCCAGGATTGTGTAGTGTTCATTTGTATCATTGCCAGATGCAATAGCAGCCAGAATGCGCTCACATTCGCATGAAATAGCATCTATTGAGTCCAGCACAGGTTTTATTATGCTTGGTAACTAAAACAAGAAGAAAATAACTTTATTCACTATTTGCCTTTATTTAATTATAGCAAGCAGGCAGAAGACAACTAAACCATAAATCTCTCATAAGTTTTGGTACCCAAGATAAAGTTCCTCAATTTTGCCATCAGATTTCTCCTTCAACAAAAAAGTACTTTGTGCTCTTCAAGATACGTTAAATTGGCATTAAGAAAACATCAGTATTATTGAAAATAATGGTAATGAAAGGTGATAAATCATCTTGATCTGATAACCTGCATCCTAAGGTTCTGAAGGAGGTAGTTAAGGAGATAATGGATGCACTGGCAGTTGTCTTCCAAAACTCCATGGGCTCTAGAACAGTTTCCACTGATTGTGGCAGTAACCTGACATCAGTAGTAGGGACAATGGTGGAATTTAGTAGTCAGTAATTATTACCTCAACAATTTTGGTCTGCACCCTGTTCTCTGCATTCAACCCCCTTTCTGTTACATGAAACACACTTGTTTTCTCACTTTTATAGATCTGATGAAGGGAACTTGACCTGAAACATTCATTCCATTTCTCCCCTATAAATGCTGCTTAACCTACTGAATGCTTCTAATATTTTTTGTTGTTGTTTTGGGATTTCCAGCACCTGCTGCTTTTTGTTCCAGCAGTTAAAAAGTTGTGGATTAGAGTCATAGAGTCACAAGAAATACAGCACAGAAACAGGCCCTTCAGCCCAACTGGTCCATGCTGACCAAGATGCCCATCTAAGCTGGTCCCACTTGCCTGCCTTTGGCCCATATCCCTCTAAGCCATTCCTATTCATGTACCCATCCAAGTTATTTTTTAAATGTTGTTATTGTACCTGCCTCAACCACTTCCTCTGGCAGCTCATTCCATATACGCACCACCTTCTGTGTGAAGAAGTTGCTGCTTAGGTCCCTTTTAAATCTTTCCTCTCTCACCTTAAACCTACACCCTCTTTTTTTTAATTCCCTGTCCTTGCAAAATATATAGGGTGAAATCACCCTATCAATCTATGCCCCTCATGATTTTATACACCTGAGGTTATCCTTCAGTCTCCTGCACTCCAATGAATAAAGTCCCAGCTTGCCCGACCTCTCCCTACAAGTCAGGCCCTCCAGTCCTGGCAACATTTTGTTGGAACCAAACTGGGGTTTTCAAAGTCAGTAAAACTGTGGGAAGAAAATCACCTCACCCGAATGAATTGTAACCTGTTCTTTCCTCCTCCCACTGAATGTTCTAAATGTTTGTATTTTCATTAACAATGCTTCTGCATATGGGTAATCAAAAGTGAAAATAACACCTATGAAATTAAAAAAAACAGTTGAGAGCTGTCTCCAGTTAATTCAGATAAAGCTGGTGTAAACAGTTCATGAGTTCTTATTCTGAAATGATTCCTCACTCCTTCCACTCAATCACCAAAGCAAATGCACAGGTCAACGAGCTCTGACGTTTGAGCTTCGAACCAACCTGATACAAGTACATAAGTTTGATGACCAGGAGACTGGCAAGACCTCAGAAGATCATGCCCGCCATTAAGCCCGATGTATTTATGAGCCTACTGTAGACAGTAATAGTAGATTATAAAAGGGAAAAGAAAAACAAGCAGAGCAAAAGGAGATGGAGGGAGAAGATCACGAGATCAGAATCCAAAACCCTTTGTTTCTGCTGACAGGAAGCATTAAAAGAAAAACAAGTAACAAACCTTATTAAGTTTGTCCCTCACTCCAGCTACTAATACTTTAGTGCTTCTTGAGACTTTTGTGTTAGTAAGCAGTATCCGTAGAGTGGGAACTCTGATAGCAAACAATAAACAATTATCAAACCTTAATTGAATGTATTCAGATATTTTATTTATTTTACTTGCTTTATAGCAACATTAAATCTACATGCATTCACTGCCAATACATTCTCCACTCAAAAGCAAAGGACACTTTTCAGTGAGCTGAAACTAAACAAGATGCTGAATACAAGCAGCAGGACATGAGTATGCTGTGACTTGTTGGGAGTTTTTTTTAGAAAAATAGAAAGTTAATGTAAAATTTCATTTAACAGAAAGATCAACTCGGTATTTTTTAAATATAAAATAAGAATACTAAATACAAAAGTTACTTTGTTTCTAGTTGCCTCATTTATTAAAATTATCCCCTATCTATAACAAACAGATTAAATATAATCAAATTTTATGGTACAGCTTTTCAACTTGTGTTTTAAGACTCAAGGAATCTCTATGTGGACAGCACAGAGACCGGAGGGTCATCTGTTTCGGTACTGCATTCTCCAAGTACTATTTCTCTTCAGGACACACATATTCAGAAGTTGGGGTAAATGATTATATTTCCAGGATTCAGGAAAATTTAAGAATACTGACGACACATTAAAAACAGATTACTGCAAAACAGTTATAAAACTGAAACAACAACAAAAAGAACAAGAACCATAGCAAACATCGACAAGGAATTTTACTATTTTAGTTTCAACTCATCCTCACAGCTGTCTTTGAGGTACACATAAACATTGTTCCAATCAATCTCATTTGCAGACCTGACACTTTCATATGTTAAAAAACAGGGTAGATCATGTGGCTCCTTAAACCTTCCCAGCCATTCAAAAAGATTGTGGTTGAACCTATGCCTCAAGTCCACATTCACACCAGATCATTATAAACTCCAATTCCCTTTTTTATCCACCTCATCCTCCAATGCACTCATGAACTGAGAATCCATAGCCCTCAATGGCAAAGAAATTTGAAGATTTACAACCCTCTGGCTGAGAAAATTTGTCTTCATCTCCATGCTAATGGCAGACCACTTATCCTTCAAAGGTGGCTCCAAATTCTGGACCTGCCTTGTAGAAAAAAAAGTCACTCAGTGTTTAATAAAAGTCAAAAAGATTGCAAATGCCGGAAGTCTGAAATAGAAACAGAAAATGCTGAAAACATTGAGCAGATCAGGTAGGATCTATGCGAAGAAAAACAGTGTTGTCCTGGATGTCAATAAGCTCACATCTCATTTATTCTTCTAAACTCTAGTGAGTCCATGTCAATCTCACGTGCTCTCTTCTCATTAGAACATTGCCTTCATCCCACAAAGTAATCTAGTGAATCAATGCTACAATCAATCCATAGCAAATATATACTTCAGGTACAACAGCAAAACCACACACAGCATTCCAAAGGAGATATTACCAAAGCTTGAACAATCTCACCACGACTTTGTTACTTTTGTACTCTGTGAAATGCAGATCACAGCAGCTGCTGAAAGTCTAAGATAAAGGAGAATGCTGGAAACACCCAACAGATCAGGCAGCATCTGTGGAGAGAGAGAAAAAATGGTCCAGGTGGATGATCTTATGAAAGAACTGACCAGTCTGGCTATGTGAAATTGTTGAATTGAATATATGGTCCAGATCACAGCGATATAGTCAGTCAGAAGGTAAATCTCTTTTTCAAGCCTGAGAGGTCAGTGCGAAAGTGGAATGGAGAATGCTAGTGAAAGGCAAGTGGAAACTCAGGATCACCCTTGCGTACTGAATGCATGTTCTCTGTAAAGTAGTTGCCCAATTTGTATTTGGTTTCTCCAGTTTAAAAGAAGACCAGGTCATGAGCACTAAATACAATATACTAAATTGTAAGAATGCAAGTGAATTATACTTCATCTGGAAGGACTGTTTGGGTCTCTGGGCAGTGGGAAGGGACTAGTTGTTGTGTACAAAAAAGCCAGTCATTTTAATTCGCCATACCACCCCTGCTCCCACTTTGCCGTATTTGGATAAATCACAGAATATTTCACAAATATTAAGACATAGACATTGGCTGCAACCTTTCCTGCAATCAGAGGAAGGGTGAATCTACAAAGTCATTGTTGGCAAATTAAATGCCAAGAGTCTCTTTCCTCTCAGTCTAGAAGTAGGGGATGTAATTTCAGGATAAAAGGTCAGCAATTTGGGGTGGAGGCAAAGAGAAATCTACACAACAGGTGGTATATCTTTGGAATTCTCTACCTCAGAGGATTGTGGATACTCAGATGATGAGTATATTAAAAGTCAACATTTGTACATTTTTAGAAACTTATGAGAACATGAAAATCACTTAGAAAAGTAGAATTGAGGCACATGATCAGCCACGATCTTTTTGAACGATGAAGAGGCTATTATGGCCTGCTCCTGCTTCTATTATTCATCCCCATGTCCAACTGCCGTAAATTTCCTCGTGGTTGACTGAAAAACACCCAAAATTTCCAAAAAGAGAAAGGATAGAAGAGCACCTGTCAAAATGTTACAATTTTTAAGCAAAACAAAAATAGAAACAAAACACACATGAGGTAAATAGGATTAAGTTACTGGAGCTATGAAGTTAGAGTATCAAATTTAATTAAGTCATTCTAAGAACGGAAAACAAGATCAATAATTTTAAGTACAAAAATGTACATTACTGAATTAAATTACCAAATAAACTCTTCACTATCACCTCAATATATTTATTTAATAAATTTGTCAATAATAAATTACTTTATTCTTAACTTTTCATTGGACTATATTCAAATAGTATAGTGTTATTAAAATTAGTACTACATTCCATGTAAAGCAATTTTCTAAATTCATTAAGAATAAATAAAAAAAATAGGTACCTGGACAAAGGGATAATTTTACCTGCATGATACCTCAGCACTCCTCCTAAAGGTACAAGAAAAGCAATTCTTAAGATTGGAAACATTATACTGCCATAAAAAAGTACATTTTATAACTTAAACCTTGAGATCTTTGATGAACATATTGAATCTCTGGGGTAAATTTTTAACTGAACGTCAATTAAACAGCAAATTGTTTCAGTGGATAAGCCAGTTTCATCCCCAGTTTGTGTCCAGCAACTAATTTCATCTGTCAACAGTGTGATTGACTACCACATAGTGACCGTTACAAAAGATAAATTCGGCTAGAATTTTTGTTCACTTCTGAGCAACTCCGACTAAAGTGCACCTTTTTGGATTGGTGTAATACCTCCCACAGAAGCTGAATCATCTTAAGACTGATGAATGAATAAAAGGCATTGGAGAATGACTGGCATTATAACTTGGCAAAGAAATCATTTCATTTGAAAAGAGAAACAATCCCATAAGCAAAATCCACATCATCAGCAATTCAATTTGAACAAGAATGCTGAATTTAAAGAAAGTAAAAATGCAACTGGTGGTATTAGTGAAATTCTGTATCACCATAAGACTGATTGGGTGCATTGGGTATATTGATGATTAACCCTTGCAGCATACAAAGTTTGGAAAATTTCAAGCTCCCTCATTATGCACACTTAACTCATATGCTCAATGCTGACTCAAATCCCATCATCACACAGGTAAGTCTTTGAAAATGAGGCCTCCACTTTTCTAATTTCAATCATAGGATACTATTCAAAGAATGGTTCCCAGATGGGCTGCAGCATTTCAAGGCAACTACCACCGTCTATTGCCATGGGCAATAAATGCTGGTCTTGCCAGTGGCACCCACTGAAGAAGAATACAGAAAAAATTAGAAAGCCAGATGAATTTTTAATGATGAATCGGTAATTTCATGGTTACCATTACTTGGATTATCTTGCTTTTATTTTTAATTTCTAGAGTGAGATAATTATGTAGATTATTTGGCTGTTATTTAGCTGATCAATATATGAATGAACCAAGTGATGAATTCCGAGTGTAAGAAGAGTTGAACTGTATATTTTATGAACAAACAATATTAGTTCCCTAAACAAATATTTTATTGAGTGGTAAGATAATAAAGAATTTAAAATCAACCTGTATGGATGACTATTTTCAGAAGTTAGTTAATTTCAAGCAAGGAGGAAGGAACTCTGATTCACTTGTACCACTTTCAGTTGGTGAAGAGCACATCACCTGTTCTGAGAAAGACTATTAATCAATTCTCTAAACTACAAAAACTGTTACAAGGATTTAGTTTAAGGTCATATTGAATTTTGCCTATTGCAAATAATCTCAATTACACCAAATCTACATTATTATTGAAAGTGGCCGTCTAACCTTTCCTTCGATTTCTCTCAGATTATATTGTATGTTCTTCTTTCCTTCCTACCTTCTAATGGCATTTAGCTCAAAAAGGTGATCATTAGATCTCAGTCTTTATAAGGACTTCATAGCAATACTTCCTCAACCCTGCATCTCCAGGCCTTGTACTTCCCACTTCCTGCCCTCCAATATTCAGATCACTAGATCCCCTCCCTACTTTCTCGATGATTTACAAGGTTTTTCTAATTTATTCTTTGACTACCTACCTCCAATTACAAACTACTAGCAAGGCTGGAGTTCCAGATCTGTAGAGAAGTAGTTAAATAATGCACAAATGATAAATCCAATCTGCCACTGTGAGCATCCTATCTGGTGTGTCACAATTTACTGCATGCGTTTCACAGGATTACAATCAGAACAAATACAGAGTGTAATCATAAACATTTCCATTGTCAGTAACTCCCTGAAGGAAAGGTTATGCAGCTTGTAATATTTTCTTAATAACTAAAAAAATTTACAGTATACAAATAGACTATCTGCCTTAAGTGGTCTGGCCAGTGTTTGGGCTGCCCAAACCTTCTCCCAATTGATTTCATTTAATCCTATTAGTATAAGCTTCTATTTCTTTCTCCTTTGTGTAGCAATATCTCTTCATATGAAATGGTTGAGCAAAATAGCATAAATGCTATTTGGCTCAATCACTTCATATGGCATCAAATTCCATATTCAATTAATGACAAAGAGCCAAAAAGAATTGGAGTAAAAGATCTTTCTACTGGAGGCAGATAAGACAGTATTTTATATTCGAAGGAAAGAGTGACATAACTCAAGGCACTAAAGGAAGTGACAATTAACTGCAGAAACTGCTAACCATAACAGCATGTAAAATGAAATAAAATGGACATATGCACATACAAATACAAAATTATTAGAGCACTAGAGAGCAATTAACCCTTAAATCTTTGTGGACTCTGATATGAATTGTCAAGAATTCCTTCAATTCAATTGCCCAAAAGTGATCAGCAAAAGGTTGTTAATTTATTTAATAATATTAACTTCTCAATGAAGGATTGCAAATCCTGTTTTCCTCCAGTTCGAATTGCTGTGGAGGGCATCTGTGTATATTCTTTCTGGCTGTTCACCAGGTTACTCAGCAGAGACATCTCGTCTTCCATCCCACTAAAGCAAGTTACAGATGTACCAATGCCATAACTCATACCCTTTCTCTCTACAAGCAAGATTCCTGACACACAGTGCTGTCTCTAAAATTTTCAGTATTTAACCAATGGTAAAAAGTGTCTCACTAGACAGTTTGATGTGCATGGAATAGGGTTTCCTGGTGGTTCTTTTTGTTTCAGACTACATCACAATATGGATAAAGATTTTATGGGTCTTTCATGTTGATTTAAAATTGTTGACTGATATTTTGCCAGAAGAAAGAAAATATCGATTACAAGGATGTAAATTGCTGCATTTCATGTATTTTCTTAGTCTGCTGGGTGAACCCAGCATACAATAAACACTGTTTTTTGCATTCTGTGAGATTTGATCTTTTAAGACCCTTCCCAATTTAGGTCACGGGCATTTAGAAATGCAAAATTCATATCCTTCACATTGTTGAATAACTAGCACATTTGTGAAAGCATTGCTGCAAGTTCTAACTAGTGGCAAAAATGTTCCAACTTTAAGATACAAAGAAATGTTACCCCATGTTCCTACAGCATTATCCACACCAGATGGGTTCCCATGTATAAGCTTCTCTCCCTGAAAAGCCCATTTGTTAATCAGTTCCAGTTCATCGTCATTCCATCTGATTGTGGGTAAAAATTGAGAAAAGATAAACATGTCAATAGATTAACAACATTTCTAATAAAAAATAAACAACCAGATATGATTTTATTGGGCTGGGTTTAACAGCATTTTCTTCTTCTCATCCCATGTACTTTCATACCAATTCTGGGTGCTATGATTGGATTACATTTTCAGCATTTGCAGAATAATTCAGTAGATTCTAAATTATACCTCCTGCCATACTACCAAATTCCTGCCAGTTGCTGTATCTACCCTTTCCACTAATTAGGTTCCTAGTGTAAAATGCCCATCCTCCCCGTCAGAAAACTACTAATATAAATATGTTTAGAATCAAGGTATTCACTTGGCCAATGACATTTTCCTTTTGAAAATAATTAATAAATTTAATCGTTTGAATAATCTTTTCAAAACAGAGTGTTTTAAACCTATGGCGTTTGGCGTTGCTTACTTGGCAATGTCTTTCTCTTGCAGATCTGGACAAGTTATGGCCCCACTGGCAGTCAGAAGAGCAGCTGCAAGACACACACAATATGCAGCACTGGATCCCAGGCCAGCTCCTATTGGAATTTCAGACCAAACTGCAATGTCCACACTTGGCAACTGACTGCAATTAAACAAAAAGAAAACAAAGTTAGTATAATAATATGAAATAGGAGCAGAAGTTGGACATGTGATTCCTCCCACCTACTCTGCCATTCATCAGTCATGGCTGGTCTTGGTATCAGTTTCTGGCACTATCACAATGTCCCTTGATTCCCTTATGTCTATCCATGTGTTTTGAATGAACATAATAACCAAGTCTCCACTGCCCAGCAGGATACAGGATGCCAAAGGTTCACCACACTCTGAATGAAGAAATTTCTCCTCATCTCAGTTTTAAGTTGCCTACCCCTTATCCTGAAACAGTGCACCCTGGTCCTTAACTTCTCAGTAAAAGGAAACAACTTTCCTGCATCTAGCCTGTCAAGCCCTTAAAGAATTTTGTATTTTTCGATGGGATTTCCTCTCATTCTTCTGAACTCTAGAGGCATACAATCCCACTCAGTTCATTCTCTCCTCATTAGGCAAACCCACCACACCCGGAACTAGTCCGGGGAATCTAAATTGCACTCCATCTATGGAATACGCATCCTT